>VJOZ01064007.1:2160-23919 GCA_009801055.1 Stichopus horrens
CTAGCACTGCGCCCTCTAAGGTCCAGCCCACCCTTGTTTGCATTTCGCTCCAGTCCACACAAAGTGTAAGTACACTTACAGTGAGTTGTGGGGAGTACATGTAGTAAAATGTCCTTGTTGCTAGGATTTATAAAACAACCCTGCTCACTCTTATGCAGTTCTGATACCTAGGTTTACATTAAGGGAGCCAGTGAAAGTCAGGTCAATGACCCAGATAACCTCATTTTGAGGGGTTATAAAGGAGATTCAAGATTGTGGAAAGTTTGTTGTTGTCACAGAATGTTCACATCATCTAAAAGAAGTGCTGATTGAAACTTTTCATGAATGTTGAAGTAACGCATATGTAGCTTTGTTGCATTTTAATACAAGCCAGATTTAATTGGAGAAAATCACGGAAGAAAATTTACCCAGTGGTAATGAGGTATATGACAAATTAGCTGGATAGATCGAATTGGAACGGCAGACACAATGAGTCAGGCTAGAAATTTACCAACAGTGGTAAACTACGAAAGTTGGGATCTTCATTGTGGTACATATTTATGGCAAAAGTCGGGTTCTTTGCTATTTACCTCAGATTCTTGCTTACAGCGCCTGTGAGGTTGCAAGTCACGACAGGATCTCTCTCTTTAGCTTGTCTAGAGTAACCTTAACAGTTCAGCCTTATAAAAATTCATGACTAGGCATCCCAAACAGTACATCTTCATTCAACTACATTCAATTCAGCTACTGTGGTCTATGAAACTTAAGATTCTCTTTCAGGAAATTACTTCAATACGTTACTTTTACTTCAATCCTCACATTTCATAGCACATGGTTGTGTTTACTTTTTGCAACAGGTATCATTTATGAGAGACAGCATCAGTTTTGTACAGTGCAATAAGCATTCACATCGCAGACATATATACTTACCCCTTGCCTCACTAATGCATACATTTGATCCATGCTAGTAAATCACTAGTAAGTCGCTAGCGAATTCCCAAACCAGGAAGTTTTGGGGAAACTGTGTGTGAGGCACTGGAGCGAAAGGCAAAAGAGGGCTGGCCAGATCTTAGAGGGGTGCAATGCTAGAATGAGTTTCGAGGACGATTTGAGCATGGGTCAAATATATGCATTAGTGAGGCAAGGGGTAAGTAAAGTCACTCGTGAAAGCCCACAACCGGAAGTTGTGGGGAACTTACAAAATCTTTGAAACCACTTTGCCTTCTCGTTAAGAACTAATCCACTGTACTCACATTGACATGCTGAGTGTTGGGTTCTCCTCTCCGAGTATCATACTGCAGACCTTCTTGTTTCTTTCAAAGATTGTGTACTGCAATCTGCAGACATCTGAAGCCAAAATTTTCAAAGCAGTTTGGGAGAGTGTTTAATAGGTCAGCTAAGCATTGCTTTGGGTTCTTTTTTCTTGCCAAAAGGAGAAAAAAAAAGAGGACATGATCTATATTTATCTCCTCATTTTTGAAGAGAGAAACTTAAAGTTGTGTTGATAGCTCTGATGAATATTCAGTTGCTGTTGAGAATTTCATCTGTCAGATGTCAAGTAAAGTTTGTCCTATATTTAATTGCCTCCAGCCATGTTGTGCGCTGATAAACTATGTCCCCCCGTGATCTACGTCACAGTAAACTCTTAATCCTCTCATGCAACGACAGCTTCCTTGAAACTCTAGCAGTGGAATCATAGACGCAATGTATCATTCGCTCATGACCCGTTCGCATCAACTTTTCAAATGTTGTTGATTGACTAAGTCAGTCAGTCTGAACTAGATGTTGTTGTGTTACATGAATGATTTCTTTCTCTTTTTTTGCACGTTGAATTATTTCCGTCATTACCTGCATACGTCACTGAGGTATTGTCCCTCTATCAAACTTAGTTTACCCCACTTTTTGTTACCTCTTTCAATTTTGTCAGGCATTTGCTGCCTTTGTGAGACCGCATATGCACCCTTCTGATGGACTGTAGATTCCTGTACACTTAAGTTTGTCTAAGATTTACGACTTTAGAAGAGCACAGATGTTCATCTGATTGAGATGATCTTTGTAATCTTAGATCAATAAGCGTAAGGTCAGTGAGGGATAGAATTTCAAAAATGTTTTTATTGAACTATTCTGACAATTTTCAAAGTATTGCATGGGTCATCTTTCATATTAACTTTCAATAAGTTTGATAGGCTGTAGGTTTATCTGTAGTATAATGGTGCATGCTTTGTTAGTAAGCCACCACCTCATTGCTGGTCGCTGCAAACATGTCTGTCCCTGATTGCCTGAGGCAGGGACTTCTTAAATGATTTATGTCCTGTCGACCCACATGGTTATGCATACTTTGGAAAGAAAGTACTGTTTGGACATCCAATGGACGTTTCACAGATTTTGAGACTGGTTGATTATCAACAATCACAGTAATTTGCCATGTACCTTTAATGTAAATGTGCCAGGTTTGAAGATTCTATTTTAAGAGATCTATGAAACCAAAATAAAATGACAAGGGATTCCTTGAGTATCTTCAGTGGTGAAACAGGTTATTAGTTTTGTTAGGCGGTTCCCTGTTGACTTGAGGAAACTCTCTTTATGAGAGGTAAGGAGAAGGAATAATGGAGAAGAGTGTGGAGGAAGATGGGTTAGGAGAGGCCAAAGACAAATTGAGATAGATTTTGATAATGTCAAAAAAAAAGGCTTCAACAACCATGCAATTTTGATACGTAAATTTATTTTCCAACAAAATTCTGTTACCTTCCTTTTGTTTCTTTATTTTTGCAGAGAGACCTGGCTCTTCCAAGAGATCACCTTTGAACTTCCAAGATGAAGATGGGTAAGTTATCCATGGATCAGAAAACTTTTAACTTTTTTTTTTAAACTTTTAGATCTGGCAACCATTCCACACTGCTCCATACAGCATGTGGTTTTGCTCTTGTCAGTATTATTCAGGGAGGTTCATTAAAAGTGTCAGCGTCACATGAATATGTTTGTACTTAATCATGCCTTCTGGCAGTAGCAGATAGTTTATGAACCATTTTTAATTTATGGTCAGAACTCCGAGTCATGCGATTCCTGCCATAAAGGTACTTAAGTCTGTACTCTAATGGAAAGGAAATTGAAATATTCCTGCCTTTCATCACAGAAAGTGTAAGTCAAAACCTCAAAAATTCAGTATGTGTGTGTGTGTGTTGATTATCTTGATGCATACTGTAAACTTTTGTAGCAGAAAAAAAGCCCATTAATCTATATAGATTTATATCGAAGCCCGTGTTCGATATACCTATGTCTTATCCACTTGCCAATTACTGTTTCCATGGTAACCATTTTTTCCCCCCACAAAGCAGGTGATTTCACTCAGATAACAAACCATCCAATCTAATCACAACAATTTGAACAGTACTATACTTTCCAAACCAGTGTGCTCAAATTACTGGTTGATAAAGAATGCCGGATATTTTATGAAATGTGTCTTCTTGTTTTAGAAGGTGCAATTTTCATGGATTAAAGGGCTTGTCTTGAGAGTATAGAAGTTTATTTATAAGATTACATGGTTATATCCAGCCTTTTCTGTCAAAGCGATTCTTGCTCCATTAAAAACTCAAATATCATCTCTTGATAGCACCTGCGAATCATGATGCAAACAGTAAAGATCTGAAAAAATAAGGGTCATCGTCTCTAAATCTTTCATGTGGTAGGGCCAATTGAAATGTTGCAGATTTATAATGCCTGCGTTGAAGCAAAAACAAAATTAAGGCACTCTTGGAATCTTTGTTTTCACTTAATATTGCTCCACACAAATTGATGGATAAGCTCATAGGAGATCTTACGATCGGGAAGCGAAGGACTATATGCCGATTGGTTATATTCAAGTCTCCAGAGTTGCTCTGAGAGAATCTGACTGGAAGATTTAGTTCCGCAGCTAGACTCGAGGGAATCAGATTCAAGATGCCAGAAATACTGGGTGAGAGAGATGTCTTCATCACATGGTGGTGGCATGGTGACTTTGATATCACTCTGATGCAGACTCATTGAGGTCGTTAGAATTCACAGCACGTACAGTCTGCTGAGCTGGATTTCTTAGACCTATCCTTCAGACCTGGCAGTAGCGCACATGTACGTCTTCCTGAAATTCTATCTTGAAATGGAAAATGGGAAGAGGATTTTTGTGATCCACAAAATTGCGTTGGAGTATAGGGGACTTGTTGGATGGGGGAACAGATAGGGAAGGTGCTACAGGTAGGGGATTGAATATTGTGGATTAGGCAAAGTAATGAATTTTTTGGCATGGCTGAGGAAGAAACATGGATCCCTGATTGGTCGTGAATGGGGTGTTCATGATCAGTGAAGTTGTTCACTTCCTCTTTGTCACATCAGTTAGTTTCATTGTATTTGGGATTCACTTCTCATTTATCAGATTTGTGCCAAAAGGAAAGTTCCTGTGATGATCAAGTTGATAGACTGTTGTTCATAGAAGTTTACAAAACTGAAAAATTGAAACTAGCTTTGTGTTTATGTAAGGAAGTGTTCAAAATACATGGGATATTTTTAAGTAATTAGAAAGCATTTAAAGTGAGCTAGAAATTGTACTGTTATCTTTCACTTATTAAGTGTTTACATATTACCTTCACTCCTCACTTACTTGTCTTGTCACATCAAATGTACCTCATCTTTGGTGCCAAGGGTACTGGTAACCTTTAACACNNNNAAATTTCTTGAGGATTTACTTCTCCAACTCTTGGCCCAGTTTTCCTCTAACTTCTAGAGCAGGCTATATGCTCAGTTTTATCTGTCACAAAATATGTTCGTTGAGTGGATAAACCAGCTTAAACCATCAGCATTCTCTTGTTTGTTTGCACAGATCATTATTGCAAGTTTTGTTACCAAAGTTGCATTAATCGACCCTTGTACTTTTGAGTAATTCAGTTTACTTGCATTCTTTACTTAGTTGTCTTTTCAAAACCAATGCACATCACTTAACTGACAAGCTGACTGGTAACAAAAAATGTTCCAAAGTGAGCAGCTCTGGTACATTAATACAAAATTGCTGCAGTGTTTGATGATTCATTCTTCTAATGTAGACTGGTTTTACATTTTCAAAGTTGCTTCTTTATATTGTCAGTTTATGTTGTTACATAGAGTGTTTTACAAAGAGAGTGTTATAAATTGTAATCAAAGTAAAGTCCTAGCATTTCCTCGTATAAAGTACCAGAAATGTCCTACCACACCCCATAATCCTACAGCGTTTTTGATTTTAGTGTATTACTGAAGCTGCCACATTATTTGTAGTGTAGATCGGCATCTCTGCCACTAATTCGGTTAACTAATGAATGGTACAGGAGGGAGAGCCAGCCAGTCCAAATTTCTCTGAAATTCTTGCCTAATGTATGATGGTGATACCTGCTGTGGGATATTGTAAGATGATGATCATTACTGCTTTGTCTAGGGGTGTTTTCCAGCTCATGTTTGTTATGTTCCGTCATCGCCCCTAATGAACAGGAGCAATCAACCGCTAGCAGAGTGATATATGGTGAAGGTATCGTATGGCAAGACTAAAAATATCAGATGTAGGAGAGAATCATTGTGGTGTCTATGACATTGAAATTTTTATCATTTGCAGCTTAAGTTAGAGGTGTTTACCAGTGTTGTGAGAACTATGTGTGGAAACCGAACATACAATTACATTACTCTTCACATGTCTGTCATGGCTTACCATAAGTCTACATGCTGCTTACTCAGTATGTCAGGTACACATTGACATGGTGCACAACATCAGTGTTACACTCTCTGACTACAGCTACTTTGATGTAGACTAGAGTCACCCATGAGTTTACACTGCTGCACTTTTCACATATCAGTTTCACACTTCCAAATTTAGACCATACTAAACTACATATGGGCAAATTATGCTGTGCACAAGTGGTTAATTCAGAGATACATATAGCAGCATGTGGTATCTTTTCCCATGATCTAACCTGGATATTGGATTGCAAGTACTTCTCGTGCCTTTGATCACTTGGCATGGACAAAAATGAATACTCCCCTTTGATATTGTCGGCAAAAACACATATGAATAATTATAGATTGCTTGCAGAAAAGGGACTCAAAGTGGAAGTAACAAGCCACTAGTGGAGGATGTCTCATGTAGTGTACATAACAAAGATAATCTTTAGCCTAACTCCAGTTTTCAAATTACAGAAAGAGATTCAAGAGCCTGGAATGTGCCAGGCTAATTGTGAATGCCACTGCACTAGTACCATGTTAATCGGTAGCTTTGTGTTAATAATAATCATAACTTTTGTAGTCATGGTGGTATATCTGTGTTTGTGATCTCATGAAGTGAAGTTTGGACTTATCCCATACTTCGAGTGTACTATGTGTGTACTATATTCATCCTCTTACTTGTAGTGGTAACTTGAACATAGAGTTTTGTTTCAAGTTCATTCTTTATATCTGACAAAAAAAATTTCTGTGTTGACACAGTGCTACTATGAGAGCAGACAGCACTAACACTCATGATATAAGCACATAACCACACATGATGATGTCATGGTAATACACAAACCACAGAGCTCTACCAGTAACTTCGCTGTTTTTGTAGGATTCGCATCATTCGTGATCACAGCACCCTATCGCAACCAGTAACTTTTTCAACCTTTAATCATGCACTGTTGTAAGTTGCTGATTAGGCAGCAGGCTACAGGGAAGGTGACTGTGAAATCAGATGTATTGTACCATCTACCAGACTTGTGGTTTAAATTCAGGTGTGGAAGTTTGTGATTGCAGATGTCTTAAACGTTGTTAAAATTGAGAGCAATATGCTGCCTGAGGACAACTGATATATTAAATATGGTTGTCCTTCACAAAGTTTATGTTCCTGCAAGGGAGTAGTCCTTGATCAAAAATTTTATAACAAAGGATTGTTATACAGTACTATAGATTTCTTGGATAAATTAGTCTTTGGGTTTCATTGTATTCCAGAGTCATGAATTCAGTTTGTAAGTTCCAACTGATTTGGCTATTTAGAGTAAAACCTCATCAAAGAATGTTTTAAGAAGCCAGTACCACTGTACCCTGAGTATTCTTCACTGGCAAACAAAGAAGTATGTTAAACTGTCACAGTTTAGCCAAATGATCAACTGTGTCATTTTCTACCTTATATTGTTACATATCCTCAACATGTCACAAAACTATACAGTTGTTGAAAGTGTCCAAATTTATGACAAGTAAAAGAAGTGAAAGATACTGTGAAAGATACTGTGATACAAGTGGAAGATATTCTGGCTTTTATAACATCTGTTTGCATTCTCAAAATTTCGGAGATAACACACAATTCATGTCTGTTCATTTTCCAACATTTCTGACGCTACTTTAACCTTGGCTTCAAGTATATAGCTGTTGTTTTGTGTACAGTCATCATTAATTTCAAACTCCCGCAAGCCTTGTTCTTCTCTTTTCCTTTTCCACAACATTGGGTAATCTGGTAGTACTGTCTCTGCCAAAAAGTCGTGTGCTGAACATTGAGATCAGTCATTGATATCTGTCCATACTTTACATTGGGTGTTGAATGATAAGTCTGTTAAACACACGAATAGCTGTAGCTCAGTGATATTTGCCTGTGTTGGTTTCTCAAGTCTCTACACTTGTGTACCATGTAGTCTTTCTTATTAGCCTGAGCATGTGTGCAACGGAAATCATCTTAGTTACATGCTGGGTACACTTTTCAATCTTGCCATGATGACATTAATCGCTCTCGAGAATCGTTCCCTTATCTGCGCTAATAGTGTTTGTTTGTTCAGATTTGTTGAAGTCTACACCTACATGGACTTCCCCCCCTCTGGTTCTTCCGTTTACACTGATATCATGTGGTGCATGTGATTACTTACCAAAGGCCAGTTACACTTCAAAAGAATTTTGTATGACATGGTAAAATGATTTGCAAGTCCCACAAGATCTTTTCTCTTCACATGACTGTCTGAACTGTCCTATGTTGGCATGGATATCTTTGGTGAATAAAAAACTTGCCATAGACAGTGACTAGATAATCACACACACAAAATTACCAGTTGTTAGGTCATGGTCAGTATGGTATAAAAAGATGACTAGATGCATAGGTTATGTGAGTTGAGTATGTTACTGGTTAACTCCCAAACCATTTGGGAGGGGGGTTGGGGATATATCATTCTTGATTTGTGATACCATTTTGTCTCCATAGCCGATGTAGCCTCGTTCTAAACACAATCTGCATTCAGCATTGACTGTTCTATGCATATACAGTATGCTATAAACTGTACTATCTGGTAATGGCCTCCTGTAAAGGATAGCATCTGTAGTACCCAAAGGACAGCTTGAAGCCTGCATGATTCCCTGGATGAAGTTACTGTCCTATCGGGCCATTATACGCAAGTCTAAGCAGCTAGAGGAATTTTATTACTCTTAAACAAAGTAACCTATAACCAAAATGAGCGTAATCTAAGGGTAGATGTTATGAGAAAAGGTCAAAAACCAAAGGAGACTTAAGCAGTGGCCACGTGGAGTATTGGAAAATGAGAAGAACCCACTTGGAACCAAGGATAAAGCGAGGATTCAGGTGCTGTAGGTAAAACATTGAAAACAACATTAGCAAAGAACAAGCTAGCAGACACAGTTATGTGTAACTTTACCGTTTGGATGTCATGTATTCACATAGTAGACATGTACTCACACTATCACATAGGTGTGAGTATAGTCACTTGTGAATACCCACACCTGTGAGTTGCGGAGAGTTAATGTGAATAGTCTTTGGTAACAACATCCATTTCTGTTTCAATTCCTCACGTATGCATTCATATTATCACACTCTTCATCACCATCTTATGCTATGGCATATAAACTTTCACCCCATATTTGGGCATTGCTTCCCTAAGTGTTGTCAAGTTATCCCACTTCACAATGGTTTTCACAATTAAATTCTAATTGCTTATGTACGTTGTTAAGTATTTACTCATAACCTGAATGGATAGATTTATCTTATCTCACATCTCTACCTTAATTTGATGTTAGGATGGTTAATATAAAACCAAAGTGAAGGTATTTCTCTACATTTGGTCTTTGAAATCTCTGCAATTCACATCGATGTTCCAACTGTTGACAGATATATCTTTGACAACAAAATTGAACCATCCTCCAGGTCACATTGTCGGTCTGTTCTGTGCAATAATGATATCTGTGGTAATGATATTTGTCTACATAGATCTCTTACATGTATCTTTTTACTTCACATTACCAATTCATCTTGATATATTAACCTTAGGTACTGCTGCCATCGTAAATCACCCTACTTCCCATCCTCCAATTAGAAGAGATGATCAATCTCTCCAAGGTTTGAAGGGAGAGCTTTCACCCTAATCCAGGGGGTTGCTTGGAAACATTTCAGCGGTTGTTTACATTGAGAGGCCTTGACTTGACTCAAGCGTAAGCTCTGTTGAGTTTACCTACGCAAACCTAGCTAAGACATGTATATGTAAGGTTAACTACTACTGCATGGCTTTATCCTTGCCTAAGGGTCAGATTGCCTCATCTCATGTGGATGAATTATTTTGTTAAAGGAAACAAAAGTTCAGTAATCTTGTTACATCAGTGAAATTCTTTACATGCTATTTGTAAATACACGGCCATTTTAATGGGGAAATAGGGCTATGTACAGAACATTGCGTACTAAAGGTTTTTTTTTCTTTTAAAGAGTGTTTGAAATTCTTTGTGACCTTTTTCTTTACTGCAAGAAAGGCATATCCCCAAGGAGAAGAAGCGTGCTTAGGCTGGAATCTGGGTATTCCTTCAACTTTCTAGTGCAAAGCATATGCCAGAAAAGGCCAGGTAGAAATAAAAATTTGTGATATGGTTGATCAGTGAATGAGTTTTAACCAGTTTTAACCTTGACACTTCATTCCTTCATCTGGTCTACCTAGATGTGCAGTTTGCATTTGGGATGTTTTTCTCCTGCAAGTTTATTACATTTTGACTAAGTATTCATTTACAGTTTTGTGGCCCAAAATTTTAGTGTGATTATGGTTTGTTCTGCCCTTTTTATATATTTTTCATGTAGTAGTTTATTCATGTGAATACATACTACAAGCGATGATTTGTGTTCAGCAGTGCAGAATGGTTGAAATTCTTTGTAGACACAGTTACATGTCTCAGTGGTAAGGGATCACTAGAATCATTTGACTCTCCATTCATCACATACATACAGGTAGCTGTAATTTATTATACATTACATACATACATACAGGTCGCTGTAATTTATTATACATCACATACATACAGGTAGCTGTAATTTATAATGGTATGGCCACCCTTACATGTGCAAACTGTCTTAAAAAAGCAAAAACATGATCTCACCATTTAGTCCTTTGCTTTGCATGACGTAAAGGATCGTAGATCAACCGTACCCACACAGAGAGAAGGTCTGTCAGTGTGATGGTAACCACAGATTATATGGACAAAGTTATCAAGATTTTTCCATTTGTTAGAGGGGCAGGGGTAATGTCATTGATGATAAAAAAAATTCCATGTCATAATGAAAATTCCACAAAATTTGACTGAAAATTGTGAATACGCCACCTAATTTACAGGTACATTCCCATGATGCAACATATTCTTTTAATCTGGAACTTACTTAGTACTAAGATTTCTGTGATACTAGATCTTCATATGAAATTTCTACAGTTTGAGTCTGCTGAAATGTTTAGTTTGTAGGTAGATCCATCTGTGCTTCAGAGAGTTTGACTGAAAGTTCGTACTTCTTTTAAAGGATGAGGGTGAGGCTGCTAATTTGACAGATATTATTGAACAGGTTATAATTTGAGTGAAAGCATTAAATGAGTCATTGTGGATTTGATCTGGGGCCCTCTTCATAATGACACATAATTGATGTTATAAATCAATGTGACAGCTCATGGTCTAGATAAGAAGCGTTGGAGACTGTTAGAAACATTTCATTCATTGTGACATTGTGTGAAATCCCCCTCTGATTTAGTTTCTGTGATTGATACCTTCTGGTGCCAAAAGGAAGAGGCAGGGAGGGTGGGTAGAGGATAATGGTGCAAGGGATCAATGTCATAGCTGATGGAAAGAGGGTCATAGGCAGAGGAAAACGGGAGTGATAATTGGTTATCTACTCTGCCATATAGTCGATACATAATATCCCTCTGAGTCAGTTAATCGTTCAAAAGTAATGACATATTTGAGGAACACAGTCTGAAACTTCTATGCGATATGTGAATGGGTAAAAATGGCTGTTTTGCACCTGATACCGTAAACTTTCCTTGTCAGGTGATGGATTAATTGGAATGCTTAAGTTAAAAAGGGCGTGTAAAACTGTTCTTGTCATTTTCTTACTCCCCTTGTTCTTGTCTCAGCACAACTTTATCGTAGTCAAGAACTGATATGAAGCACTGAGATGAAGAACTGAGATCAAGTTCATCCTATAGTTACTCAAAATTTGGCATGCCCTTTGTAGGTCCGTACTAACTTTCACTCATCTCCATTTGATACAGACACAAAGAAATAAGCTCAAAAGTGGATCAGCTATATATTTGCTTTTGAATCATTCTGCAAGTTTGAAAAGTTACCATCATTGCTAAAACTATATGGGTATGAGAAGTTGCTTGAAGGTACAAGAAAAATTTTCCACTGTCAGGTTTGTCTCCATTCTTGTAAGCAATATGATCATATATGTCAGTTTATAAAGATAAAAGTGAATATTTTTGCATTTTGTCATGAATTTGACTGACACCCTGTAGCCTTTTCCCTCTTCCCCCCTCCCACTCCTTTCTTTTTCTCACTTTTGATATTTTTTATCTGAAGAATAACTTTTTGACTTTGTGTCATTTGTGGTCTGGTAATTGAAGAGTTCATATGATCTTTTGATTGTTGTGGTCGCAATTTCTCTTGTCAAAGATTTCTTTCAATTAGGAACAACAAAACACCCACCTATTTTGTTACTTTGTCCTTGGCAAGCTCAGATGACTATATTGGTTCATTGCTACTATCCCCGAGTGGCCCATCGTTTCAATCTGTGAGCATGCATTTGGACTGGTAGTGAATATTCCAGATTCACTGGACCCGAAAGAAAAAAAAAAGGGGCGAGAAAGTCAGATATCAGTCCAAAGGCTCAAAAGAAGCGATTTCACCAGATTTTGATGGCACTTAGTAGAATAGATACCAACAGGCATGCGTCTGTATCTGTGTAAGCCTAAAGTGCACTTCTGTAGAAGATTTGGAAGTGTGGCAACATTACAAAACAGGGTGGTAATGATTTAGTGCAGTTAAAGTGTACTAGTACCAGTATTTGTGAGTTTGTACTAGGCTATCAAATCAAACAATATCAGATCTCTGCAGGATTTTGAAGGCTGGTCTGCTTGCATCATGTCTTTTCTGCACTGTGTGCTCACCTCATTAGTCTTTTAAATGTGAAAAGATTTGGTCCAGATTTTTCACTGATACCATTATCAACTTGGTGGATATTATTCAGTGGCAATCAAGAAGCAAAGATTTAAAAGAATAACAAAAATTAATAAAACAACTTAATGATATTCTGACTCTCAACAATTGCTGTGTAGTCACTATGCTCATTGCATGTGTATTTAATGATGTTTTAGATTAGTTAATTTGTTCACATATTTCATGCACATTTGTTTGTTGGAAATAATTGAAACCTGATTTTACCATATTTGATCAGATAATGCAAATTCTGACCACATACTTACAGTGCATGCCTATCATCCTGTCACCCTTTTCCCCTTACACGCTATCCGCTGACATTTTTTATCGATAGTCATGTATGCTTTCTGCCACACTTACTTGTCTTGTTACAGCAGGAATTGAATTTGCCAGATGCTAGACCATGGTCAATACGATAATGCATAGGTTATATGAGATGAGTACGTTGCTAGTGGGTTCTCAAACCAGGGAGTTTCGGGAATTCTGTACCCATTTCAATGGTAAATTGATGATTCATATCATAGACATACCCTTGCTCAACTTACGTATACATTTAGCAAAACAGTGTCAAATGTGCCAAATGTGTAGTAAGGACTTGAGTGAAAGGCAAAGGTGGGTGGGCTAAGACCTTTGAGGACGCGGTGCTAGAATTGATTTCGAGGCCATTTAGAGCAAGGCTAGATGTATACATTAGTGAAGTTAGAGGTAAGTATAGTCACTTGTGAATTACCACACCAGTGAGTTGTGGGAAACATACTGAAAGGAAATCAAAGTCTAACTTTTGAACCACAGAATTGACATCATTCAGATCAAAATATTCCAAATATGTGTCTGTTCTTCAAAGTTTCTCTCAACTGTCACTAACTGGTAGGTCTCTCTGTAAGACCATCCCTTCTTATAGGTGGTGGGGTTGTCACATTACATAGGCTGCAACAGTTCAAAAGAACAAATTTGACCAACTGAGTTCTTCCGGATAACTTTGAATTGATACCCTTTGAGTTTATCCTTGCCATATATTCCTTGATAGTACATTTTCTCCCCAAGAATCCATATATGTATGTTTATGTGCAGCTATAGTACTCAACTTCTCCTCCCCTTCTTTTCCCTCTCAGTTCTACTTTAATGTTGAAACGGATAACAATCCGTTTGCAAAATTTGTCTACCAGGCTGCATTAATTATTCAGCCACAGATTTGCGTCACTGTGAACAGTTTTGAGCAATAAAGGTTCTCAAGTACCGCCTATAATTTTGAAACGAGGCACTTCGTTTCAAGGAAGAGAAATTGTTTTTCGTGATGAAGCACACCCTGTGGAGAATAACTTTGAAACATTCCATTTCGCAAATCATATCTGAGTAGGAGAGTTTACATCTCGGGTGCGAGGGAAACTTAATTAAGGAGATCAAAAAGAAATCCTCTTGAAGGATAATTGGCCAACTCACATTTCCACCTAACTTTGTGGATATCAGCTAGCTTTCTATGGAACAGATGACTTTCATAACTGAAACAAGATGTTAGAAGATGGAAGAGATAAACTTACTCTTTGATTGAAATCTTGCAGTTTTCTTTGTTCCTCCTTGTCTCCCTCCACAAGTACTGCACTGAACACTTTACTGTGTCTGGTGCTTAGTGGTAAGATTTTAACACTGCCCTCTACCACTTCCAGCTCTGTCGCTCCTCATTCTACCAAACTTTGGAGACAGATGAGTTTCATCACTTGCAAATGTCCAGGTGATTTGGAGCGTTGGACACTGTAAGTATATAGATTCAAATCATTCTGAGAGGAAGCACCAAAATGGTTGAAGTCGGGAATGTGATGTGGTATGAGGAGGTTTCATCTAAGTTCAACTAAATATTTCACTGAAAGATGGACCCATCTTTGTTGTCCTGGGTTACTCGTCTAAGGATTTTGATGACAGGGTGTCTGCAAGTCATCACTAACCATGATCAGTGCCAAACATAGTTGCCTTTGACTTTTTCATATGACATAGGCTACTTTGCATCCCGACAGGACGATAGTGTATTGCATCAAATCTATATCAAGTATTAAACTTCTATCGACATTACACATGTGCAAGAAATCAAACAGTGAACACATTCCAAATCGATTCCACGTTTTTGCAGACCTTCCTCAAAATGGTGCCAACTGTTACAAGTTTGTAAATCTCCTTACACTGCAATGTTTCATTCTTCTCACATGATTCCCTAAAGAGTATAAAGTTCAGTTAGATTTGTCATTGTTGTGATTGAAAGTATTGATGTGCCTAGTGGAATAAATGCTGATGTCTGTCTGTAGCTCCACAGTCTGCAGTTCAAAAAGAACTTTGCTATTACTTTCAAGTGTGTCCAAGTACTCTTTTGGCTGGCGGCCTCTCGTCCTTTTAGGGAAACACCGACATTTGGCAAACTTGATTTTTTTTTTCCCATCCTGCTCAATAGTTTCCTCTGTTGATCTTTGGTATTGTCAGTTGAACTCATTTCCTCCATGTCATGTGAGATAGAGAAGTTCACCACTTTTCAATATCTCAAAGTAATCACATTTTCACTTTTGTCGATACACTAATTTGCTCCTGAATTTGTAGTGTTGTATGTGTCTTGGAGTGCCCCCGTCAGTACAAATCAGTTTGCATGAAAACTGACAGAGACTAAAAGTTTTGAACATATGTAATTTAATTCAACCTAGATGAAGGATGACAGATGACAGAAATATTCTACAGTAGTAAAAAACAATTAAAAACAAATTTAAAAATTTGGTTGCTCATCATTCTGTGTGGAATTTTATTTTAATTGAGGTAATAGAGAACATTTTCTACAGCCCAGTGAAAGTTGGCCTTAGTGGAGTCTGGAGAAGGTTATTGCCCTTTAAGTCAATTGTTGTCCTTAACTAAGAGAAAGTGGTTGACTTGCTTGTGACCTCCCAAACTGAACTTGTCAATAGGACTATAGATTATGTTGACATCAGGTCCAACATTCTGACTGATTGCCCGAGTCCATAGTCAGTTGGGTACCTGGGAACCTGAAGTATAATTTCCATTAGACTACGAGCTTGTTGGGAAATAATGTGACATTCCGCTTTGCATGTTCAATATGGTACCATTTGTCTTACCTACCGGCATGATGATGAAGTGTTCGTTGATCTACTTACTGACTTTTGTCACAAGTAGAGGGTACATCAGTGGAACTTGTGATCCAGATGGTAATTTTAGAATTGTCCTGACACCATCAGTTGTGAACCCAGCAACCTAGGTACCCGGAGCAGACAATGATAAAATTCATGTATTGGTTTCGTCAATGGGAAGGAACCCAGATCCTGAGAACCCGCAGAGTGTTGTGAGGATAATTTATCCCATAATCAGTCAGTTGCATGTAAAGCAATCAACCAAACCATACGCAGTCAGTATAAAACCTGGCAATGTTCCATGTGAGTTAAAGTGTGATAGTCATTTTTAAGAATGTTTTTAAAAAACATGAGTAATAAAAAGCTTCATGTGCTGTGCATTCAGTGGTTAGTGCTTGTAATACTGTATTGTCTGAAAGTAATCCCTCGCTACATTGTGTAAACTGGGAAGTAGAAAAGCCCAGCAATGTACCTTATGGTTATTCTTTGAGATTGCGGCAAAGGTCATTTATGGCCTAGTGAGTGCTTAGCAGGGTGCACTGAATGACTCATTCTTTCATTGCAATTTTATTTGTTAATCTTTTCTTTTTCAGCACCACCAGCAGTCGTTCCTGGAATGGTGCTATATAAATNNAAAAAAAAAAAAAAAAATTGTGATGTAAAAATAAAGTAACAAACTCTGCTTAGGCCATGTAACCTTTCATTGACACTACCATATCACTACTGTGTGATCAAAGATGTAGATTCTCACCTGCATGTATGTGGCATAATAGTTACAGATGGAGACCCAACTTGCCATCAAAAAGTAAGAAATGATTGCTTCATTGGAGCACTGTGCACTACTTGGTGGATGACTGTAAGCAGAAATTACAACTGGTTCTCAATGTAAATGTTTCCTAGTTAGAGGTATGCATTGGTACTTGTCTGTTCAAGACTTCGACAGAGTTAGCAATGACTTTTCCGGGATTCTCTTCCTTGTAATAGTTACCATATCAGCCTCTAGTTCAAACTCAGGGCAAATTTGTGTGCTTTAGTAACCTTTGACATTTTGTAGATCCCATCTTTACTGATAGCTGTAAGTCAACAGTTTCTATTAGGACTTCTATTTTAACGTACATGATTTGCTGTATTGACATGTTAGGCATCAATACCTTAAAGCAGTACATAAAATGAAGTTTATGCTAATCTTCCAGCACATGGATTCTACTGCCTTAGACAAATCCTAAGAGTTCTCATCATAGGCATGTATTGACCCCTTACCATTGTTTAACATAGCCCTATATCACCTCATATTAATTGTTCTGGCACTGTTCCCCCTATGTTCTAGATGGGCTTGAACTGTCACTCCTCTGTGAAACATGCTTTTTCTTGGACATCGTTTTTCTCCTCAAGAGGGAGATAAAAAAAAGAAGAAGAAAAAACAGGCGTTTGCTCAACCCCAACAAGGCTGATCTAGAGCATAGAGCATGCGATGTGAGAACAATTTATTCTTGTGTCTCAGTTGTTTAACAACGCCAACTGAAGTAATAGCAAGGGGTAAGTTTAGTCACTTGGAATTCCCACACCAGTAAGTTGTGGATGATTTTCAGGAGTGGATACTATCAGAGGATATTAGTTAGGCCTCAGCCCAATAATTGTCATTGAGATCACTGAGATTAGTAGAGTGTCAGAAGAAGGAAGCAGTGTGTCTGATGTGGATATCCTCTATGTATTTCACTCCTCATATGTAGTACCTATCTCAACATAGCAAAAGCACTCTGACTACCATACCAAGTGTGCTAGGATAACCTTTAATCTCCTGTTAGGATTATTTTATCCATGATATGCTCTTTGCTGACATGTCCTTTAGTGTGGCCAATGGCCTTGTTTTCTTTCATCCATGATATTAAATATCCGGACATGCATTTAACACAGCCAATGTCCCTGTGTTGGTTTACTCATGACATGCAGTTACGCAGTTACGTAGACAGCTTTTGCCAATGTGATAATAGTCTTATCCTTGACATGCTATACTAACATGCACTTTCATATGCCTGGCCTAAGTAATCTTGGAGTTCAAGTTGGAATTAACTTTCTATTTAGGGAGTTTGTCAAAAGTTCTTTTAATATCCCAAAGAAAAAAAAAATAGAAAAAAAAAGAGATAAAAGAAAGGAGGAAAATTGGCTGCTAATGATCTAAGCCTTTATTGAATTTATCTTCAAAATCCCTGCTTGGCTGGAGTCAAACCTCAGTTTGCTCGCTTGCCAATGATACCCATAACTGGATTAATAAATGACTTGGACTATAGCTCGTAGGCATGTGGATGAGGACAAAAAGCCCTACCAAAATCCCACCGTGTCGTGCAAGCAGCAGAAGCATCATCTTCAAGATTGATGCGATTTGCAGTCATAACGGAGAAATGAAATTTGCCTTTGGCTTCCCGGGAGAGAGATTTCCTGACATTTTGTGAGTTCCCTGTAGATTTTTGAATTTGTTTTATAAGATGCTGGAACTTCTGGTGCTGCTTGTAGGGGATCCACTTCCTGGTTTTGAGGAAAGGAGCAATTATACCTTTTCTACTGATGTTAAGGAACCGAGGACTTTGGAACTATGAAACAGGTGTTTTGGTATTCTGTAGTGTAATGACTCACTGTGGGAAGTATATCGTCAATGATGGATTCGGTTTATTGTGATGGCCATGAAAGCAGATGCATGCAAATGACAAACATGTGTCTGGAACGGTATCTGGATTTGAATGTGCTTTCAAGAGTTTAAAACATTTCTAACACAAGCATTTTCCACCCTACCTTTCAAAATGGAATAAAACAAATCTGCAACCTAACATTTAAAGTATGCAATGCTTTAAGTAACGTGATTCTTGCGAATTGATGGAACTGACGTTAGTTTATGAGAAGGAAGGGGGGAAAGAAGGAGTTGGAATGTAGACCAAAGTGAATATAGCAAAAACAATCATGTTAAGAGTCAAACAACCTCCAAAACACATGCAACCAAGTGAAATGGAGTTGTAAAAACCCATTTTTTGTCGATTTTGCATCCGTTCATCGTTTTTGGTTTCCTCTGGGATATCTTCCAATTTCAGTGGTGTACAAGTGAAACCAGAAAACATTTTCTACCCCTGCTGAGGAGAAAAGGTATGATTGTGTCTCTCTTGACAAGTTTCGGCACTGGGTAAAATGCTGCCTCTGATTGACCGTAGGTAATAAAAGTTGATGAAGACTGCACGGGTTGACTCGCTAAATGAAACTGACAGCTTATTAAGTTTTATAGTGTCATTTCACAGGTAAGGAGAGAAATCTCACAACATGATTCTCCTGAGGCAGACATGCCCAGCATTACAAGAAAAGTACAGAATCCCCGATAACCAGTAAAGATCTTGAAAGCTTAGCCCTGTGAGGTTTGATATGCACCTTGATGATTTGGTTTTAAATGGTCTGCCCAAGTGTCTGAGAATGTCCTTTACAGTTTTGTCTCATAGGTAGAAAATGGGATGTGAGTTTGGGGATGGAGTGTCTCTTTAAGCTGAGATAGGTATTTCACTGTTTTTTCACTTTCTCCACACAACAACTGCATGTTTTCTTTGCCCACATATCCTCACTTAAACTGTTCAGACTTGTTCTGCACCTTGTGGTGTAGATAAATAAAACAGTGAATGAACATGAATATCAAATAATGCTGCAAAAGTGATACCAAACTGTCCCAATCAATGAATTTTGCAGAGTGCAGAAATTCCCTAATTCCTACATAACTGCTACATTCACCTATATTCATCCTCCTGAGTATACATATACTCATTCTCATCCTCATCGACATATACTCATCCTCATATACTCACGCACACCAGTAAATTATGGGGAATATCTCTTTGCTTTAGGAAACTAAATATTTTGTTGTTTGATTTATCTGGCAGAGGGGGAGGAGGAGATATTGACATTGCTCTTCACCTACCTGTCAGGACTCGAACACAACAACCGCACTCCCATCCACCACACTAAGAGGCGGTGCTAAAAGGTTACCAGTCGATGAGAGTGCAGTTGTTGTGTTCAGAAGAGTCAATTGAGTCATTCGTATGTAACCAAATAAGGTGAGTTTGGTCTGTTTTTGTGGACAAAACAGTCATGAAAAAGGGATCATGATCTGAAATTGTTCTGTTTGATCCAAAAAATTGTCGTTGTAATTTGAAGTAGAGTATTGATGCTATTGTATAGAAGTCAGGTGCACATTTAGTAGGACTAGAAAGTCCTTAGTTGTAAACATGCATTTGTACATAGTCATCCTCTTCTACCTACAGAGAAAATTTCGGTAAAAATGCAGTTTTTCGTTTATAAAAAAGGGAAAATTTGTCTTGGACACTTCCAACACCTTGAAACAAACAGCCTTATGCTGCCTGACAGTATTAGGTACATTGATGGTTCAGAATGTGAAAAATGCATTACAAATGATGTACCAAGATGTTTCTTACACATACCTCTCTTTGTGCATGTCTGTTTTACCTTGAAACACCTTTACACTTGCGTGAGAAACTGTGCACTGTGATGATCGTGTTGTCACTCGAATTTTGATTGAATACAACCATCCAACACATTTGATCAGTATTTTCCAAGTTGTTTTGACTGTGTTTCTCACACAGGCTATGGGATAAAATTTAACCCTGAAATTAATACTTTCATAATCTTTTCCCAGGAATTTTCAGCAGGTAAATAAAGTTAATATAAAATCTGACCCCTTTTATTCTGCTTTAGGTGATTTCTATAGTATCTTGTAAGATTTAGATGAAGTTTCTGGAGCCTATAAATTCTTTCATTAATTTAATTATTGATTGACCATGTCAAGTGAAGGAAGAGTTTGATGGCTGTGTGTGTTGAAGTAAGAAAATGCCCAGGTAATCTGAACTGTGATTGGTCAAATCCAGTTAAATCAATTGTCTATATCTGGAATTCTTTCTTTAGGATGAGATTATGTACGGTCACCTTACTGTGCTTTAAGGTTGTAGTAAACAGCTTGAGTTATCAGTGTATGGAAGAGTACACAATACCTATGTGTTCATACATGATAAATTCTTTTTGCATGTATCACTCTCTTTGTGTGAACTATTTCATGTGTGTGCACTGCCCTCTGTTACACTTCTGACTATGCCCCTCCTACCCTCCAATATCTCTCCTCTAGGGACTTGCCTCATTTCCTATTTTTACCTGCCATGTCTCATGTTTGTCACTGTTTGCACCTCACCTGTCCTGCCAATGTTTGCACTTTTTTCCCTCACCCAAAGCCAGTGTTTCTAAGATCATGTCACTACATTCACTGACACTCCTTCTGTTGTGTCGACCAGATGGATATATATCTGGAAAATAAATGTCTCATACAGCAGTCATTATCTGCGCAAGCTATTTTGTGTAGCATGTGAGCATTTAATAATCATGGTAAGTCCATTACATCATCAAGAAAGTTTGCAAGTGTTTTAAACATGTATCAAGTGAACCTAAAAAAAATTTTTAAAAAATGTAAAACCTTCTAGTGGAGTTCATGTACAAGTAGCTGTGGTATTTCAAAGATGTAAAAGTTTAAGTAACTCTGCTAATTTATGCATTACTTGGGCTTGGCCTGTTCACGTCTACGTTAGTGACTTGAATGTACTATATATATGTGTACTGCATGTATTGATGTGCATATGACTGAGGCACATAAGATTGGAAAATGCAATGCAACTGTTTATGCATGGCCTATAATTGCAAGCAGATTGGAGATATATGGGTTGAGCTACATAAGCTCTGCCAAGAGGTTTTCAACCTTCAGACTTTCTCTAGACATTGGCCAAGGTCATACAAGACAATATTGTGGCATAGCAAGATATGTATTGATTTAAGCATACTGGAAAATATAAAATGTGGGAAACTGTAATGTATGATATTACCACAAGTTTTAGTTGTACTATATTTTAGGCATTACAGAGACATTTAGTTTACTGAGTAAAAACAAAAGTAATAGTATTTTAATGAACTTAAAAAAGCCTTCCAGGAATGAATGACAGTGCACACATACAATATTAAGCTATGCTAACAAAGTACCAACTGTGCAGTGCTTACTTGGCAAAGCAGGAGGAAAGTTGTATATTTTTCACACCAAAGGTTACAAATAATGTAAAACATCGTATAAAAGCATGATGGAAGTCTAAATATGTTTACATCTCTTCTTTCA
>VJOZ01064017.1:0-17684 GCA_009801055.1 Stichopus horrens
GATGTATATATTTGTCTCTCATTGTTGAGCCTTGTTGGTAAATTTTGTCAAACAACTCAAGTGGTGTTTAGCTGGAAATTAAGTAGTATGTTTGGACATGTTAGAACCACCATAAGGCACCACTGTAGGATAATACTGTAGGGTACCACTGTAGGGTACCAGTGTAGGATACTACCTTAGGTTACCCCTGCAGGGAGCCATTGTAGGATTCTACTGTAGGGTACCACTGTGGGAGATTGTTGCAGAATAGTCAAGTACCATAGGATATACCACTGTAGGGCACCAATGTAATAAACTACTGTAAGGTACCATTGTAGGGCATCACTGGAGGATACCACCATAGGGTACCACTTTACAGTACTATGAGGCTCTCTCAGTTTCATTTTTAATTATTTATTCTTTAGTATCGTTTACTCTTATTGAGATTAGCTCATGTATAGCTCAACTGTACAGAATCAATAAACGTTTTTAATTAGTTCTGCAAATTGCTGTGTTTGTATTTGTTTGACTAGTACAATGAAATCTGGAAGTTTGAGTACCCAACTTCACCTGGTGTTCTTATACAACAATATTCAAAATAGTTTAAACTTACGTTTGAAATATGCAACTAAAGCTGCTTTACAAGTCCATCACAAGCTAGTAATACTTTTTTGTGGTTCATTTTACTCTCAGCTATGACAGACTACACCATCAGTCCCTGCCCGGTTGGCCACTTCTGTCCTCAGGCTACTGATGCCCCCCTCAGCTGTCCCCCTGGGACTTACAGAGATACTCAAAGAGCTGGAGGTAGGACATATGTTCAGTTTATATTCTTCAGTGATTCATTTGTCCAATCAAAACCCCTTCTCCTTTATTATGCCCTTATTTGCACTTTTTGTTATCAGCAGATGATCAAAATAAAAATGCCCTTCTTCTTGCAAGTATAGTTTAGTTGGAAGTAAGTTTCAATCATAATATTGTAATTTGAGAGGAGGGAACTTTAAGTCGTTAATCGATCATGTTTTGGAAAAGTTAAGATCTCATTTGAAGTTATTTTTATCAGACTTTCTTTGTCCTGTAAAATGACCGATGTCTACCAGATACTTCCTTTTTTTAGCAGTATGCTTCTTTTCTTTTTTTTTTAAAAATTAAGTCATCCAGACATTGTGTTTCATTACACACTTCTTCCAGAAAAGNNAGAAAAGTGGAAAAAAAGGGTTTTGAATATTTACAGTAAACCTCAACAATTTGTTCAATTCATGAGTTTTATTTCTTTGTGATGCAAACTATTGTGATTTCTTTCTTCTTTAGCCGAATCTGACTGCCACATATGTCCCGCGGGTTTCTTCTGTCCCAACGACACCGCCAGCTATTTTGGCATCGAGTGTCTAGAAGGCCAGTTTTGCCCCGAGGGATCCTGGGAGCAGAGGGACTGCCAGCCAGGTTACTACTGCAACAGGTCCATGACCCAGCAGCCTTGTCCGAACGGTAACTACTGCCCGGTGAACTCCAGCTATCCACTTCCCTGCCCACCTGGCCATTATTGTGGTAGTGAAGAATTCTGCAATGAATCCGTGCCATGTCCAGGTAAGACCTGTCTCATTTTAAAGAGAAATCAGTAATTACCAGGAATTTCTTATGAGAGGCACAATTTGTGATCGCTGAAAAGTCACCTTAGCTCAATTAGCCATTGTCTCTCCCCTCTAGAAATGATTTTGTTCGCAAAGAACCTTGGGGTTATACATGAAATGAATGCTTCAACAGTGTTACACCTAAAGTGTAAAAGCCCTTGAATCAGTTTGTGTGCGGGGTATTGTTGTTTTAGATGTATCTAGCAATTTTGAGGAACAACAATATGGTCACCATTTCAGGAGTACTTTTACATCAAGTGACCCTGCAATATTGTTACACTGATTCCGTTGCATGAACATAGATCTATGTAGTGCACCATTAAAGATTTCATGGCATCAAACTTCACCGTCGTGTTCACCTCTTTGACTGAGTGCCTGACTTGCGTTTTGATTGTGAATGAACCATCTAGATGCAGCAGCTAGTAACTGGCACCAGTTATGCATATTTTGTGTGAACTTCAGGCTCCTTTGCAGCTTAGAAAGAGATCACAAAAAAATGTCACCTCGGAAGAAGAAGACGTATCATTGACTCTGTGATTTTACCCTTGACAGATTGTGAATAACCATTAAAATGGGTCTGAAAGTGACTCACTCCGGGATCTGAGATTCTGCTGGTCTAACAATTCTGCTTATCCATGTTCTTCTGTTCAGGTGCCATCACGCCCAAGAAATGTCCTCTGGGGTATGCCGAAAGAGACGGCGCGGCCCGGTTCACGTTTGATGACACGTGTGTGATTTGTCCGTCGGGAAGCTACGGGGACCATCCAGAGCGGGCTTACTGTACGATCTGCCAGGCCGGTGTGGTATGTCTGGAAGGCGCCACCACCGACCAACCCAGCGAGAATGCCTCCTTTTACAATGGGGTGAACACCACCAATTCTTACCCGTGCCCTCCTGGTTACTTTTGCCCGTCCAATTCCTCCACCCCGACCCCCTGCGGGACGGGGACTTACAGAGAGTTCAAGTATGGGGAATCAGAAGATGACTGCCTACCATGCCCGGTGGATCATTTCAATCACTTGACCGGCCAGTCTGGATGCTACCACTGTGGAGCGGAGGCCTACCAGGAATCCACCGGACAGTCTGCCTGTACCTGCATTGGCGTAAATCGAGAATTCCAGGTGAGCCGGTTCTTAAGCATTCCTTCTTGTCTCTGTTTTGTTGAGATAGAGAGAGGACTACACAAGGGTGCTGAAGTCTTTAATTGTAACTTGCATTGCTACCTACTTTTTCTGTTTTACTAGATTTATCTTCTGTGATTCTTATATAAGTAGGGTGTGTGATTTGAATCATTATTTGGAATCGAAACATGAAATATGAAATCGTTAGAATAACCCAGATATTCTATATGCTATAGTCAAAGGCATCTCCATCGTGGTATACCCGTTCAGCTTGAGCAACTGTAGTGTTTGGATGAATGACTGTAGTTCGTTACTCCTGGAGGTTATTTGATCAAAGTCACATCTTTCCAATAGTTTTACTGTAAAGTGGATTTTGTTTCAGCCAAGTGATAGGAAGTGTCTCTGCGAACACGGTTACGAGACCCTGGTCGGACGAGAGCAGGACTGCGTCAAACACGTTTATGACATCTGCGAGGAAGGAACATCAAGAAACCAGGATGGCGACTGTCTGAGTGAAGCTGGCTGGGAAAATTTCTGCAGAAATGAGGTACGCAGACTTATGTGTTTACCTTCAAAAGAAAAGAGAAACTATTTTCTTGGTTCCATGAAAATAATTAAGAATATCGTGGAACAAAAACTGTTGTATTATGAATTCCAAATTCCAAGTGCTCGAAGAGGAAAATTTTGATTGTCACTTTCCGTGATCATCCATACAAATTTGAAGTTGTTGGAAGTTGTCCCCTACCCAGATTGTGTTCTTTGTATGGCTTCTGATGGCATAGCCAAATTGTTGATTCTTGCTCCACTTCCAAATTAGTTCTTTGATCCATGAAGGGACAGTCTATAAATTCCATCTTAATGCAAACAAAACCTTTTCAATCTAATTTGAATATATGACGTTTCCACCTCTGTTGAGTCGACCCTTCTAAAATGTCACATTTTTTTGGGGGGGGGGGGGGCAGGGGGCCATTTGTTGAATTCATGGAGTGACTGCAGTTTCTGCGGATACATTTCATCAAACTTTACCTCCTCCTAGCCATAGCATAGATCTCCCGACCTTTGTGAACCTGGCTTAACATAACACTTAGAAATCTGTCACCATTTCTCTAGCAATCCTAGCTTACTTGAGCTACCCCTCTTTTGGTTTTATGGCCCCTTTATCATTTTCCTTCCGCCAGCCTCCATCTTACCTTCCTATTTAATCCTGTATTCTCCATCCTGAATGAGAATTTTGTATTTAAAATCATCTCCTCCATACATCTGTTTTTATTTCAGGGATGCCAGAGCCCCGATGACTACATCGGTTACGACGCCACCCTCTCACTGTGCAAATGTAACGTGGACGACCTCCAAGAAATATGCGACCTGGAGTGCCGGCTGGCCCAGAGGAACCGTATCGAGATGGTCTGCGACGACCCTCCATATCTGAGGGTGAACTACCCCGGTGAGGAGGGTATCGTACAGGTACCCGTCAGCAGCCTCTCCAGACTCATCAACTCCAGGAATGCCATCACCGCAGACCAGTGTGACGCACTGGACGGATCCACAAAGACAATACACATGACAGAGATGGGCTGTAAGTCGATAAAACAAAGGAAAAAATCATGTATTACTCATAATTAACACAGAAATGCCACCATGGCCTTAATGTTATGTACATAGCAAGTTGTCATATTTCAAGTATGACCTAATGTTATGTAGTAGCATATGCTATTGTATGATGCAAGCAACAAAATACTCTTTGAATGTAATAACAGGCAGGATGCTCAGCTGAATCTCACCATTTGAGGTCTTGAAATCTAGAGGAGTGACAACTGGACTGAAAATTATTTGAAACTTCTACTCTGTGACTACATTTGTCATGAGCCACAGCCGGCTTTAAAGGTTTTGTTTCTCGGATCGATGCAGTGGATTACATTGCTTATAGTCAGTTAGTACATGAAGCCTCTTGTGTTATTGTAGAGTGGAAAGATAATTTAAAGTGATAATACAAATTAAGGCAATCGAAGTTGCTTAATTGCCAAGTTGATTAATAGTGAGATCTATTTCATAGGATGGAATAGTACCACATTGAGTTGAAGAGGTAATCATTTCTTAAACCAAGAGACTACTGTCATTGGTTTTGTTAAATATGAGTGCTGTTAAATAGTCCCAAGTCTGAATTTTGGCAACAAAAAAGGATTATTTTATAATTTAATATTGCTTTCCTGGAAATGATACTCTTCTGTAAACATTTCAATGTTTATGTTATCATTCACTTTGATCATCGAGCTCTTGGAATGCTGCTAGCTCATTTTCCTGATATACATTTGAGTCTCAATGTTCAGTAAGAAGATCATTCCTTTTTACACTACCAGCTACTGGTTTCCTTGGAGTTTATGACCCGGATCCCAACCAGATCGTCAGCTTGCTATCGTCTAATGCAAAGGGGGAGCTGAACATCACAGTCAACACCACGTCGACCCCCGAACCGTTCACGGTCGACCCGACGACCTCCTCCGGAGGCGGGAGACGCAGGCTTCTCTTCTATGGCAATGAGACAAAGCTTGTGAATCGAAAACTGCTGTCCACGTCAGATGTGAGCGGTTCATCATTTAGCGGGGTCTTGAACCCTGCTGTCTGTCTGAAGTATGGGGAGACCATGATGTTTTATGTGGACAACCAGAATTACCCAGTTTATTCAAGGTGAGCCAGAGAGTGGAAGTGGTTGCAAACGGTAATGTGCATGCATGTTTCAGCACGTTTCTTTTACACAGTTTTTCACAGTTGTGTAGGAATTTGATGGATCGAAACTTCAAAGCTACATACACCAATGTGTATTAGGCCTATTACAATTACAAAATTCCAGAACAATAAGGCTTCAAAGAAAGTATTTAGATGTTTTGTCTCAATGTTTTTCACAGAGAAAACCTGTACAACACCAACGAGAGGTTTGACTACGGCGGCTTCCGAGAGCTGCAGGAACTCCAGTCCCAGATAGGAACCTCTACCACCCTCTTCGTCTACCAGTTTGTCGATCCTGGTGTTTATGTATTCCATCTCAGCAATAACACCAACAGGAAAATGGTAATTATCAGCTAATCCTCCCTTCTTCTGTTCTCTAGCCTCCCATACCCTCCCNNCCTCCCACCCCCCTTCTCCCACCCTCACAACCCCACCCATGTTGGTGTCTGTAATTATTGCACTACATTGACATACATAATGGATGTAATCTGCACCATTTCCAATTTGTTTTTGCAATTCATCATATCCAAGAATTAAATTAGTTCTTGCTCCAACCTTGTTTTGTATTTCCAACAGTACATTCGAGTCATGGCCGAAAACGCCCAGTGTTCTGAAGATGGGCCGTACTTCCCGCCTACTCCCCGATACGTGGTCCAAAATGGCATTGCGGTGGAGTCTGGCATTCTCTTGGCTCCTGATTGGCTGACAATTGCTCTGGTCCTGGCTCTTGTTTTGATCTTCTCCATCCTCCTGGTCATCGTCATGGTGAGAAAATACGTCATTCTCTTTATTTCCAAACGAATGGTCAAATGATGTACATATGACAGTCACTTTTAGTGTTCTGTTTTCTATCATGCCCATGCAGTGTTTCTCTTTTAAACTTGGAAATTATTTCCTTTCTAATTAGTGGTGTTGTAATTATTTGATTGAGGGAAAATTCTGGGCTCTTTGCCTCACAGATACTTTTCAGGAAATATGGCTGGAGCAAAGACATCTACATCAGGCCCAAATACAGGGCCAAAACACTCCATCACAACTTTGATGACTATGCCTCGAAGGGCTCGTCCGTCCACCACGTCAAGAAATACAACCGGAACATGGAGGCAGGCAATCTTGTGGTACCTGCGGTGGAAGATGGACAGGTTCAAGGTAAAGACAGAGCTGCTGAGATTCATGATTCTTTAGTTATGCAGGAATGAAGTTATGGATATGCATAATGCTGTCATGAATATGCAAACAGTTTTAAATGAATATGCTTAAGGTTGTCATTGATATGCCAGTTTCTCATTGATATGCCAAAGGTGGTCATGCATATGAAAAAGCTGTCATTGATATGTAAGAGCTACACTGCAGCTGCCATTCATATGCAAAAGTTTGCTATAGTTATGCAAAAGATTGTCATTGATATGCAAAAGGCTGTCATTGATATGCAAAAGATGTAATCATGTCATTGTGTAATAGCTGTTCATAGTTTCTTCATCAAAATTAAAAAAGTAAAGGAAAGAGAAAATCTCAAATTAACATTGAATGTTAAAATGATAGTAATGGGGGTTAATAATTGTTTACCAATGAATAGGATGGTTGCTAATTTTACTGTTAGTTTTCTTGGAGTGTAATCTATTCAGGTTGTGACAATGGATTTTGTAACCCTGTCATCCAGGAAAGGTTTGGTCTTTGGTAACATCATTAAGTACGAATTAATATTGGCTGCTTTGGGAGTATTTTATGAAACAATATTCCAGGAGGATATTGCTTACGATGTTTGTGTGTGTAGAAAAGTATTTTTCATTATATTTGTAGCAGTGATTTCATGTTAAGTCATAACTGATTTGTTGATGTGCTTATTGATTTATTGGCTGAAATGGTCGATCAATTTCCACATGTGTTGTCATCCCCTCATTTCAGGAGCAGCAGCGGCAGCGGGCAAAGTTAAAGAGGATGAATTCTGGGATTACGACAGGCAGGTGGACCTGGAAGCATTCAGTTCATCCGCCCTCTACGGGGAGCTCTCTCAACAGTCCAGAGCAGTCACTGGTGAACTGGGGAAGCAGAAGGAAGAAGTGAGTTTTAATAAGTCAGTGAGACAGGAGTCAGTTGCAGGCTTTTAGAATATTGCTGTGCCGTTATGAAAGATGTTTGCCATTTGACTCGAGCATCTCAGGCCTTTCTCTTGTGGTTGGTGATGTCTTATATTTTGCTATGGACTTTTTTGTTACTCTCATTCTGATGAAATTTTGCCTTTACTTTTTCCTGAATGCCTGTTAATTGTTAAGAGTTTTAAGAGGTTGGCAATGTGCCAGAGGAACTTCTGCTAATATCTGCTAATATTGGAACTCTCTTGTAATTTGATATTGTGTCTAATGTCATACAAAAAACATGCCACCTTTATAATGTTATGAATTTTGTGAGTCCAGTCACATCACTGACAATATTTCATTCTGTAGCTGCAGAGGTTAAGATGGACTGCTGTTGCATCAAGAAGTTGTTGTTGTTTTGTCTTCAAATATGCTAGATTTGTTAAATATGGCCACCCTTGGCTTTGTACCCAAATTATTCCACGCTGATAGTAATTTTCCTCACCAGGACTTGTTTATGTCTAAAAATGATTGAGCCATATAGGGAGACATTGCATTTTCAAAAGTTGAAGCAATTTAATACGACGATAAATTTTGTAGCCACTTTGGAGGCCTTCCTATATTACATTGTGTGTTCAATAGTATTGTTTTACTCTTCATTCAAGGCCAAATCACTTTACCAGAAGCTGTTCAACCAAGCCGAGTCTCTCAAAGGACTATGGGTAGCCAAGCTCAATCTTCAAGGGAAAGCTGCCCTTGCTTCTGAAGAAGATCTGGCTGCCTATGAGGCTAAGCGAGAAGAGGTAGGTAATGCAGGTGACAGTGTTCAACTTTTTGAGCAACTGCAGTATCTCAAAAAGGTACTTTTCAGATTTTGCGCAGTCACGTAGTTTGTCGATGTTATCACTTGCAATCTGCAGAAGATGACTTCCTGGAAAAAGGATTGCAAAGTTGCTCAGTAACATTCTTCAGTTACTTTTAACAAAAAAAAAAAAAAAAATGAGTTGATAAAATCGCCACCATTAATTTCCATGAAATGTGAACAAATGTCTGTGTTTTAAAGTACAATGTTAGTTTTTGTGCCTAAGGGCTGGGGAATGTTGGATGTTTACTGTCAGACAAGAATTGATGAGCTGTTGTGATGTACATATCACCAATACATATAATCGTCACCAATAATTGATGACTTGCATATCACTAATAGTTGATGATGTTTACCACCAATAACTGATGATACCAATCACCAATGATTTTCAATCCATTTTATTACCATAAATGGCTGTTATAGTTGATGATACGAATCACCAATAAGATACGATATGAGGCGCTGTTAATGGTAATTCCATGGTGTGATCTGCGACCAATAGTTTTGAAATGTATGGTACAGTGGCAGCATATTGTAGTGATCTCTGAGGGTTCTTTCATATTTTTTTCAACCATCGACTGCAGTTGCCTAGATGTTTCAGCCTGATCTAATAAATTTCATGTCAATGAGTTAGGTTTCTCTAAAAATTGATCAGCTTATTCTCAAGTTACCATCAATCACAGCATGTATTAACCCAATAATGATCCAGTGTAACATGTGAACCTCTTCTTATCAAGGACAAAACGATGTATGGACTTAAAGCTCATTCTCTGGGGAACAATGTTTATTTATTTAAGGTGGTATATACACATAAAACTTTCCTCCTTGTTTCTGGCTTGTTAGCTTGAGATGGAACTTGAGAGAAGAAGAGAATTAGGTCTTAGACTGGAGAGCATCTTAAAGAGACAGATGGACATAATGAAAGAAGATGACAAAGCACGAGAAGAACATCAGGTATAAATACTGCCCTCATTTATGGATTACCACTGCCTTCAATCACTTCCTTCAATCATTTAATAGTTAACTTCCTGTGAGATATTCAGTCAGATTGAATAAGTGGAGATCTGTAGGAGAAGTTTAAAATTCATTTATTGATTTGCTGTGAAATTTTGCTTTTCGCTCTTTCTATAGGTGGCTTTGTTATCGTCTGTGTATGAAGCTGCCCGCTTACTTAATGAATATGCAGATAAGGTGGCCAATGGAAAGACGTTGGAGGAGGAGTTTGATGATGTCATGCAAGAGCAGTGAGTTGATTTAGTATTTGTCAACTTTTCATTTTTCTTGGTAGTACATTTATTCCTTGAAATGCTTTGAAAGTGGAACCAGAAAAATGTTATTCTGGTAGACTCTAACCTTTGCGAAGGTTAAATATTTTTAAAATTTACAAAGGAAAAGATCATAGTTTTAATAAAATTTTTAAAGATTTCTGTTTATACCTCTGAAAACAAAATCTTAACTTGCCCTTTGAACCCTGAAAACAACGAGGACTTAAGAGCATGAAGAAAGCATTACCATATGTTTACTAATTAGTTCTATAATCACATTAGTCCACCATTTTTTTTTTTTNNCCTCTTGTTCCACTTTTCTTTTTGAGTTTGAAATCTTGGAGGAAATATAAGTTGTCTTTTAAAATCATTGGGACTCAAATCAAATTAACTTTAAATCAAATTAACTTCAAATCACCACAGAGTTTCGTACTAAGACTCTCTGGGTGACTTTGTCATGGTGAGACTTTTTCCAATAATGCTCTTCTACCTCAGCATTGTCACACGTGTCGGCGCCCTCATCAGCGACCTGGATGGAGAAATCCTGAACGAGATCATCAGGTTAGGTGCATACGGGTTCTTGGGCCCCGATCAGGGACTGGGAGGCCTTCTCATCTTACCGGATGGGGCAATGCCTGCAGAAAAGGAGGACTTGTTTGGTAAGTGGAAGAAAAGAATATCTGGTGCCAGTCTATGTGGGTTCCATGAGTGAAGTGAGTGGATCACTTTCCAATTGTACCTGATGTCAGTCGATGTAAGCTTTAAAGAAATGTTCTCTGATGCTTTAAGGGAGAGGATCACTTTCCAAGTACTTCAGTTTCTCCCCCTCCTCCCGTGCATGTTGGCTATGCCTTTGCAAAATCAAATTGAGAAATCATGTGCTTTAAAAGTTTTAAGTCCCTCACAATTCGGTGTAATGTAAAGAGTTTGTTGTAAATAAACCCGTATCTCCACTTATATGGCCAAAAAACACACACACCCATTCACAGTGCAGTCATTTCTCAATTTTTGTTTTTAGTTATTTTGATCTGTGCATAGGGGTAGAGAGTGGCATTGTTTGATTGAGTTCATGACATGTGACTGGTCCTGTCATATTCACAGGTCCAGATGGTTCCATAGTATATCCAGATCTGATCCACCAGGACACCACCACAGGCTTGATTGTACCCAACAGCGAGGCCAAGATGCTCCTCTGCGGTGGGGAGGTGATCGACGTACCCCCCGATCACTTCGTCCACCCGGGCACCGGACGTGTCCTACCTATTCATGGCAACGTGGGCTACGACCCCACCACCTCCAGGCTCATTGTGACTGTGGACTCTACAGGTGAACTAGCTCAAGTATAGCATTCCCAGAATCGAAATAGGCTTCAATTTAAAAAAAAAAAAAAAGTTGTTGAAGTAAAAATGATAGGTTTTTATATGCAAGAAATATGAAGATATTGAAAAAAAGTTGCTGATTAAGGGAATAGGTGAAATAAATATTCTACATTTCTCAAAACATTTTCATCTTTGTATAATCAAGACAGTGATGTTTTTGTGGATTAAGGCTACAAAAATTTAAGAAAAATGCAAACTGGGATGACACATACATGTGACATGCATAATGTTCTCAATGGGAGTTGGGTTAACTTTTGCACAAAGTGAATGCACTTTATGATAATCTGGACTCTTAGCAAGACCCACCCTGTGAGTAGAATTTGTTCAGTGTTTGATTTGGAATAGAATAGGTCTGTTGAAGCAAGTGTCTCACTCTGGGTTATTTCATGAGGGCATCTTTTATATGATAGGATCATGCCCTGTGGTTTTTGCACCATGTTCAATGCCCTTTTCATATTCAACATCTTCAATCTGTTACTGTATTTCCTTCTTTGATGACAAATACCCACTTGATTTTATGAAGTGAAAGAACATCTGCCGTACTTATTCCCATATCTTGTTTTCACTTGATGTCTTGATTCTCTGAAAGTGAATTATTTTTTTTTTCTGCGTGTGTTTGCAGGAGAGTCTTTCAGGACAGATGACAGGCTATTACCTTTCATTCCGTTCCCCACCAACCCTGAATCCGGTCTACCGGTGGAGTCGCCGGTGACCCAGACGGATCATTCTGGAGACATCAAGCTGAACGCACCGGTCCAGGATCCGCAAACGGGACTCCAGTGCCCCATAGTGGCCATGACCATCCACCCACAGTCTGGGGTTGCATATCCCGTTGCCGGCACCCAGACGGACCCCGTCACCGGTTTACCGGTCCCTATCGAAGTGGGCTCAGTTATGATAGACCCAGACAGTGAGCAACCAGTCATCATCGTCGATGTCACCATTGACCCAGATTCCGGTTAGTTTAGAAAGCCCATTTTAATTTGTCATGTCTAAGTGAAACCACCATTCCCTGTAAGGTGCTCCGTGTGAAGGAAAGTGTTAGTGTCATCATTACTTGCAGCTAATGTGCAATTGGTTATTCATTTAGTTGAAAACTTGAGACATATGTACCTTTACGTTATGACAGAGAATTAAAAAAAAAACATGTTTGAAATCTTTCTGCACTATAATCATAATTGTTTAATTATATTGAAATATGTTAAGTAGAAGACTTGACGACTGTTAGGTCCAATTACTCCTTATACATTATTCTTGTTTAAAGCGAGTCTTATATTGCTAAATGAACAATGAACAATATTGTTTTGTCTCTCTACAGGTGAAGTTTTACCTTTGGGTGGAATGGTGCAACCTAGCAGCCAAGACCACACAGCCTTCTTCCCTATGGTTCCCGGTGAAAAGTTCACTGAACCCATGAGTGGTAAGAAAGCCCCCATCCGAGGCGCCATGCTGGTGAATAACGACGTCCTCCCATGCAGTGGAGGAGAGGAGGCTGTGTTGGACGCGGTGGAGATCGCCCTCGAACAGAAAGTCAGAGAGTGTCTGAGGTTGTATCTTGGAACAGTCACAGGTGAGTCAAAACCAACTGGAGGGGAGAAAATGATCATCTTTATCATGTAAGCTGTGATGAGGGCGTAGTTTGTGGTTTGATTAGAGTCTTGGGAAAGAAATCTACTTAAGTTCTGAGTGATGAGAGGTCCTGTTATGAATGCCCTGGACAGAGGTCTATGGAAGTCTAACCTACTCTTATCTACATTGTTTATTGAAATGTTAAGGTAATTTCCTTTCCAATAAATGGAAAGTACCCAAAAAATCTTTCAAAAGGGTCGATTGAAATACAGGCAAATGGTTCTGGTTTCAAAACAACATTGGATCACATTCTCTTAAGTACCATCAGTTAGGCATCCTCTTGTGTCGTGAAAATATGCAGGTGGCAAAGTCACCTCTGGAGTGTGGTGGCTTGTGCAGGAGAAAAATTCAACTTTTTACTGCCAAAAAGGGAAAATTTGAGATGAAGGGATGCGGAGGTAAGCATAGCTTGTGTTAATCATCACTTTTGTTGATACTCATTCGCCACATAGCCATGCAGTGAAAAAGTGGAGTTGCACTTGGATAGATTCTTTTAGAATTTCTGGTGAGTTTCCTGCTGAAGGTACTTTTAAGCACAGGCATTGTGATCTGTGGATTGCAAAGATTTGTGGCAAACAATGTCCATCTTTCAAGGTATGAAGTCATATAGCTGTCTACAGTTTTTTATGATGATTCTCTTTTTGTTAGTATTCCATTTTTAATTATCGTAATTGGAATGCTTTTCAGGACCAGAGGGTAACAACTGCAGGCACGAAAAGAGCCAGCTCGAAAACTGCTTGAAAAACCTTGAAAAGGCTCGAAAGCACCGCCACTCGCACCACATAAGCTCGCTCCAGGATGTAGAGAGGAGGATGGACAGAGCAACGGTGCTGGCCGTCAGCGGAGGAACTCCAGGTAAGAGTGGTCAAGACAGCCAGCTCTGATCACAAAAACCAACAAATTTGACCGTCTTTCTAGTTTCTACTAGTGTACAAGAAGATAGATTTTTTTTTTTCGAGGGATTAGAGAGTGCAATTTCACAAGTGATAAAATGCTTGTGATTTAGCAACTGCTTAAGCTGAAGTGATTTATCGTAAGTTATCGCATCTGTCAAGATTGATGGCTGAGAGAGACAGGTGGGGCCGTATCATCATCGTAGTTGCAACATCAGTAACCCACAAACCACGCTGTATGAAACCAACCTCCCGTCGTGTCATTCAGCTCAATCCAAGTTGCAAAGACATATAGTTTTTACTTTTTTTGTCTCAATTCAAGAGTCATAATTTTAAGTTGGAAGTTTTGCATGGACATTAATGGTTTTCATTCTATTGATCCTCACTTAATTCTTTCTTAGGAGTAATATTAAAAAAAAAATCAGAAGCATGATTTTGCTTGTTACTATACATATTTCATTCCTCGACATAATATTCAAAACAGCTGAGTCATTATGTGCATTTTGACTGAAGTCGAGCAGAGGGATCGATTCTCTTTTGTACCAGTCTCCATTTTGCGGCAAAGTTGCAAGAAGTTATTACAGTTCTACCAATATCTGTGAATTAACATCCATGATTTTCCTTCGCTTTGCAGGCATGTACGAGTTTGCAGAGACCGGCCAGTTGCTACCGATTCTTGTAGGCACCGAGATGATGGACCCTGGAGGCAGTGGACAGAGGGTCCCCATCTTAGGGGTGGAGAAGGACCCAGAGTCTGGCAGACTGATACCGCTCGGTGGAACAGTAGAAGACCCTGATGGGGATGGTGAGTTACTTCTCTTGAACTGGTCAGAAATACTCAATTTAATTGTAAGTCTTCCTAGGGAGTGAGAGTCTCAAAGTTCCATGAGTTCCTTGAAAGGGATTTGCTGTCAACTAATGTAAGAATGTTTACTGTGGAGGTAGTAGCTGCAGAAACGGGGATTTGATCAGATTTCTAATGGTTTGTTTGTAAAATAATAACGTTGAAGTGCTATATCTGCTGTAAGGACAGAAAACATGTTTCAAACTAGGCTAAGCTTTCTTGAGATTTATGTGAAATGGCAATTTTACAAATGTGCCCTACTTAACTTGACTGAAGAGGTGAATGTGACATGGTTCTACTCTCAGGTGAAACTGAGCGAAGGCTTGTATGGAACTGACCACAACTTATCTGTTGTGTCCCCCGTGGTCTCAGCTTTATCTGTCCAATGTACACTCAAGCGATAAGTAAGAATAGTAAGGATTACTGGTGGGCAGGTAGAACCAAACTAGGGTGTAAATTACAAAGAAGAAACCACAGAATGTTGAAGTCACTGACCATCACATAATTACACTTCCCTGACTTGTGTGCTTGCCAGGTCGGGGAAGAAGGGTAATGGACATTTGCATAGCATGATGGATCTCTGACCTACTCTGTTAGTCATATTATGCAAGTTAAGCTTCTCGGTGCTGCACTACTTCCCTTTTTGTCTTCTTTTGGAATTGTTATTCTTTAAATAACGTTTGTGTTGGTAAAACGTTTAATGAACTTTGCTTCAACTCACTCCACTTTCTGCAGGGCTTGTTCCCATAAAGATTGGAAAAATGGTCGTAGACCCAGCCACGGGTGACCTGTCACCTACGACTGGGGTCAGGATCAACCAGGAGACCGAGACGGTAGTCCCGGTGACCATCTCTTCTGGAGGCAACAAGAAGAAGCCGCCTCTGGGCGCTGTTTCCCTACTGGAAGACGAGATCATCGCTAGGAGGGGAACTTGGCGTCGCCAACGACAGAGGGAACAGGACCTGGTCAAGCTAGAGTCAGGACTGTCGACTAAGCTGATGTTAGAGTTGGAGGACTTGGACAGTAAGAAGGTAAAAAATAAAGATCAACAAACCAAAGAATTTAACAAGATGGAACAGCTTGTAAACAATCTGGATTATCATTTGTAAATAGCCCATATCAGTGAACTGTAACCATGCTGCATAATTATTATTCACAGCTAATTAACTTAATCGTGTTGGTTTATATATAACAATGAAGGGATCAAATTCTTGTTTTACCGGCTGTAAATACTGTCAGATAATTCCACCCCAGTCATTGCACAACGCTTTGGGTGAGCACTCAAATGTATTGATATCAACTTGAGATAAAGATTTACAGAAACCTGTCGCAAGATAGAAAAGACTTGGTTACCATAGTGATATGACACTCATTTACCTTTGGGCTCTCAACTATCCCCACAATTTATCTGGAGAATAGTTTTTCATTGTAAATGTGCTCTGTCATTCTCTGCAGTAGTAGAGGCCAAAGTTATATATAGTTGGTCAGACTTAAGGTATGGACAACTTAGTAATTCTGTTGCTCTCTGTTGCATTAGGATACAAGATATTGTTTAACCTTTCTCTCCATTTGTTACTGTATACAGGTTGAGGAATCTCTGGCATCCATCACAGAGGCGGTGAAATCCCTGGAGGAATCCCAGAGGAGAGAGATTCAGAGACGGGTAGAGGCGGAGGAGGAACTGAATAACATCCTGCCTCTGCATGTTGTTAAAATACTGACACTGGGTAAGATGTGATATTCGTTTGGTACCTGTAGGTCACCTGAGGGTTATGTGAGCCTGCGTATTCATACTCATGTGATCATTATTTTTCACTTATTTTAATACTTAGAAAATCATCAGCTCATAGAATCGCAAATCCCTGCCCAAAGGGATTGCATCGTGCAACCCTCAAATTGCATTTAAATGTCAGCCATTGGTCTGGTTTTGTTGACATCTTAACATTCATTTTAATCTACCCAATGGTCTGGACTAGCCTACCAATATTACACCTCATTTGATGTTCAGCGGTGCTGCTAGTTTAATGTGAGCCTAAGCTTATCGTATCCGTGGCACTGGCTGATTGTACCCCTCAGACCTGATCTAATGAACCAATGGATTGGTTTACTCTAACAAGTTACAGGCTCTCTCTCTTTCTCTGTCAGTATAACTACTGTATACCTATGTCCACGTATATTCCCTCCTCATTGGGTGTTTCTTCCCCTTTCAGGTGACCCTCATGAAAGGAACTGCGAAGAGAAGTACCACTCCTCTCATCACAAGTACGTTGAGACGGTCCGCAGGATCTACAGCAGACTAGAACAAGAGGAGAACAAATACAATGAAAGGATGACAGAACTAGAGGTATGACAGACAAACAACAGCAGCAAGAAGCTAGCTCATTGTGAAAAAATCACTTTCCAGTAGTTATTGAACTATTTATTCCAATAATTTCCATTGGCCAAGTGCCTTTTTATCACATGTCTTATTAATGCCTGTTTGTATCTTATCTGTTCACGCATTCTGCAAACACCATGGTTTTGAAAACCGGTAACAAGAACCAAATTTTCGCAAGATAACTCAGTTGGCATCAGTTTTGATCTCATCAACATGATCTGTATACCCATTGGCACAGCACGGCCAATGAATAAATTGACATTATGAACAACTTGTGATAATGTACAAAGGGCTTGAGACAAAAGTTGCCAAAAAAAACCATCCTTATGCTATTTTTTGTTTTTTCTTTTGTCATCCTCTTCAAGGATGCTCTGAATCCTGATGCAGAACAAGCCGCCTTGAAGAGGTATCGTCAGGCCAAGGCCAGGCTCCAGGGTGACCTGAAGGACCAGATACTGACCAAAACAGAGACACTGGACAAGAACTTGGCTGCCCTGGAGTATGCCAGAGAGACGACTGAACTATTGGGAGTCGAAGCAAAGGTACGTATTCCTCCTTTCAAATGGATTTATGTATCGTCACTGACTCTGTGTTAAAAATACATTAACCATGTTGCAAATGAGAACATAATTGTGAGAAGCACAACTTGGATGATTTTGAGACTATCTACCAAATCAAACAAGATGTCGTCATTACACAACCTACGGAGCTTGTATTTTACGTTTTCATTCGCTCTCTTTGTTCATCAAGGCCGTCCTGACCAACTCCAAGTACCTCGCCGGTGACTACGATGCGACCATCACCGGAGTCTACGGGGACACCACCACCTCTGAAACCAGCAGGGAGATCATCCCACTGCTGAAGCAGCTGATAGCCATGCTGGAGAAAGGTGCCAACTTCAC
>VJOZ01064047.1:0-19234 GCA_009801055.1 Stichopus horrens
GACATAGTCCGTTCATGTACAACCTCGCGTGTACATGTAAAAATGAAGAAAAAGTAAAGATCAAACATAATCTTATCTTTTGGGTTTTCAGTACACACGCAATCACTTTAACTTATAGGTGGATATCCGGATGATCAAGAAACTCATTATATTACAAAGTAGTAATAACACCAACACTCCCCTGATTTCAACTCTTCATAAACCCAAATTCAGGTACCTGTCACCTCCCCCCAACTCCCCCAACACCTTCTTCCAACTCTCGTCAGTTCCATCACCTACCTCCATCACCTAGCTTCTTTTCACATTGCTACCTTTCCGCAGATTTTTCCACACACGTTTTTCTCCATCTCAGTAAATAAATGATTATTTCCCTAGCTCATTATGAAAACCCAGCTGATGGACCATATCCATTACCTTACCATCCTAGACATCATGAAGCCACTGGGTACTACCGTTAATGTAATTCGAGGAACAGATACCGCACACCTGGTATCCAGTACACAACTAGAAGAAAAGTCAATATTATTTCTTTAAATAAAGATAACTCTAAGATAAAGGAACAGACACAGCTCGGGCCACTGTAGTTTTACCTAGCAACCCAAGACGGATTACAGGAAAGACATCAAGGTGGCCTATTTATAACTGACAGGAGATTGTGCAGTGTCTACTACCTTCCTGGATATACCAACAAGGGAATTTCTTCCCTAAGGAATGAATTAGGGCAAAGTACTGATCAACGTGTGCAAACATACTGTGTAGGATGGGGAGAGAGAGTGCATGGTGGCAATGAATGTCATTCAAGAGCAAAGCACCAGTGCTGACAGTTGTATCCCTATCCTAACTCTGGCCACTACACGCTCACAATTGAAATGCTTTGGGAGTCTGATTTAACACACTCAGCATCGGATTCCCCAACTTCCTGACCAGTGTGACTATATTTACCCCTTGCCACACTAATGCATACGTTTGAACCATGCTCCAATCGTCTCAGAAAGTAATTCTAGCACCGCGCCATTTAAGACTTAGTCCACCCTTGTTTGTCTTTCGCTTTGTAATTTTTCTAGCTCTGTTAATTTTTCAAATTTTCTCCTTCGCTTCTTCCAGTAATTTGTATCAGAATTTTGTGCATTGTGCCTAGGCCAGATGTCCTAACAGGCTGCTGCACAGTTTTCTCATTAGCCTGCACTTCCAGTTATTTCACAATCTCTTAAGAGCATTGCTAAACTTACCCGTTAAAATGTTACATCATGTTTGATAATTACCTACCTGTTTACCTCCTTGTTTGCTTGTACATCCTTCTTAAGTATTTGCACTCAGCATCTAAACTGCAATTTCTCAATTACAAACTGCAAACTGAAGCAGTTTCTCTACACAAATCACAATTTATCCACAAACTTGTGGTTGTTTATCTACAAATTTTACTGACCTATCAATTTTATGTGTTGAAAGAATGTTTATATAGCTATAGCAGTAAACTGTACATTACTAAATGTAAGAAACTCACTCATATTCCAATTTATACATGTATCATACCTATACTAGCTTTATCATACTAAACTAGTCTAAACTCCTTCTTCTTAAAGTTTTGATGCTTATTCATAAAAAGATTGTCTCACAAATTTCCATCAAATAGGCCGACCATTCCAGATATTGAAACCTTGGCTCATCCATGCCCCTGCTGGCCTAGATTCTTACCTTCTGACAGGACGATACATCCTCTGTCCTGTCTGCTTGACAGAGAATGAAGACGACCTCAGGACAGAACTACGCTTCTCCCCCAATGCCCGTCTGTTCCTTTCGTTGAGCATGTTTGCACGAACTGCGCCGAACGGACGGATTTCCACGCTCCGAAAAGATGGGATAGGAATTAGGATGATCAAAACTCAACAGGTTGTGATCGGCGACAAGTGCATCCTAACATTGAGATGCCAGTAATATGAAATGTTCCAGTCAGTACAAATGCCAGAGGGATTATTATCCATTCAAAGATGTTCCCACGATGGTATTAGGAAGGTATGTATCAGAAAGATGTTGATAGCACCCTTATCGGGGACGGTCTGTGAACCATCAAGTACTAGGTAAAGATCAAAAGTTGATTTTTGTTTGGATAGTGATCCTGTTTGCTGTATGACTTCATACCTCGCCAGAGAAAAAAATCCCCAAACGTATCTATCCCGCGAAATCTTCGGTCGGTGGTGACAGGTTCACGGTGCCAACTGGCGACACTATACAAGCATCAGTGCAAACGACACCACAAAACTGTTTTTAAATTTAAGTTAACTTCTCAGACTGCTACTAGTACAACACAGCTTGTTTAATAGTGATGACAATAAGGCAATTCAATGGCTTCTGACTACACCAACTGTGTACAGTCAACCATGACAACTTCCTCTGGCACCCAGTATTTTATCCCAAATGGGTTTTTTTTATAGCAGTTATGCAGAAAATATTTGAATCCACAAAGGAACAGTCATATCAATGGTATGCAGACCAAACAGTTTTTCTTCTATCAATCCAATTCCCTATCCTGCAGTATATATTGCCATTCCATGCTGATGCATAAAACAAAATGAAAAGAAAGGCCACTTTTCCCCCCCAAATAGAAAAAGCCAACTGCTGTGACAGAAGTTGCGCTCACTTATCAAATTTCAGCGGGTTCTGTTGTTACACTGCCAGTTCACTTTTGTTGTGCCAGCGGTGAGGAGGCACTGTGCTTGTGTGGGAAAGTACCAAATCTAGCCAATGGATCCATGGTCGCAGTCCAATAGGTCCTGTGTGGTTTCTGCAAACATGTGGTTGGTGTTTTGCATCAAACCAAATCAGGTGTGAAGTTAGCAAAATACCAGAAACCACTCAAACATGAAGCAGTGTGTCTCTCTGCCTGGCTGCTGCCCACTCACCACTACTGATCATGAGGCTGCATAGTGTTTCTTTGGATCAGATTCAGCCCAACTTTCTTTGAATTTAAGGTAGAATTTAAAAGATGTGTGTGACTGTTTGAACTGTGTTTGCTTGTGTTTTTCCTTAATTACAAGTTGTACTTTTTCTTTTACTCCAATGTTGGATTGTATTAAAAATAGATTCTAGGCAGTTACAAAAGAATCAAAGGTTGAAATGACATGAACTGAGATATAATCTCCACAGATTCAAAACTGATAACAGCTAGCTTGTTCTACTATACAACCCTTCTGAAAGAAATTTTTCCTTCAGAAAAAAAAAACGAAACTTTGTTAGGATCTCATTAAGATGGGCAATATAATGAAAATATTTCTTCACTGAATCAATCAAAACAAACCCGAGGTTGGTCACGCTAATAATATTTATCTTATCTACTGAACAGTCATTTATAGTTCTATGAATAAGACAGTCCTGAGATAACCTTCGGATCCAACTCCGTCAGAGTCTGCGAGAGCCAGCCGATCGTACGCCCACCGCCACTGAAAGCGTACGAGTCTGCTTAATTGGCAATCCAAATTTGACTACCACTCTGAGATTTCTTTTAATTGCAAACTTGTTCAAAGTCCAGTGTCTAGTAGCAGCGGAGTGGTCGTGTAATGTACTGGCAATGCAATGTTTGCTTCACAGGCCGGCAAATGAATGAGAAAATGAGACCGGCAAATATACGGCAGACAGGACGAGAAAATTGCAGCAAGTATGTCAATAACTGCTGATTCTATGCATGCACACATGTGAAACGCAGGTGGAATGCCACTGACACGGTGTTTGTTGCCATGTTTTCCAAAATTGTTAATTACAAGCCAGAGCAGATATGAGTGCTTGGTGAATCCATGGTCTCAATCAAGGCAACTTGAATAATCCAGTATGAAAGATTTACAGACAAGACGGAAAGTAATCCAGACTTGAAGAAGCTTGGCATTGCTTAACGACAAAATCGAGTCATCTGTCAAACTGAAAGCGCGGCGATCAAATCAAGGGATGTTTTGTCTTTGAAACATTTCCACATCTTAAAATGTCAGTCAAACGACATAAATAAAGTAATCCACAAAGTTAGCACATTAAAAGTTTCAAAACTGATGGAGACGACGGATCCTAAAAGCAAAAGTGAATCTCGTTCAGCATTCCGGGACAGTTCCACGTGACTTCCAAAAGTAGACACTCTCCTGCTGAGACAGTGAAGCAACAGGTAGCTTCTAAATTCAGTCTTCTAGATGATGTTTAACAGGGTGTTGCTACCACAGAAAGGCTCCAAATCCCATACCCCTTGAGGGATAAGTGTTGATTCTTGCATGACTGCTTGTAAGGAACAATGACCAAGGACATGCCTTGTCTACCAAACATCAATAATACCAGCTAAGTAACAATATCAGCAGGGGAACAATTTGAAAGATGACCCTCGTCCAATCAAATACCTTTCTGATGACTTCATACCATCCACACACAAGGCACTGACTTACACACTGCTGCTGCTGCTGCTGTTATGTGTGACAGGAAAATGTCCCAAGAACTGGATCAATCTATAATTTACCGTGGAGGGTGAAGATGAATTTAAAGTGATACATACTGCTTACATAGTGGAGTAACTTTATACTTGGGTCACTCTGAATATACTTGCCTGTGACGAGCAGTGCTACTGAGAACAGGGAGTTGCTGCATAGCAACTTTCTGCCTAGCCCTTCAGTAGCAGTCAAGAGTAAAAAGAGAAAGAGCAAGTAGGAATAGAAAGAAAACGTGCATAACGTACATATCACTTAATAATTAAAATTTCAGATAGGGTGAGGTGGGGGTGAGGTGGGGATGGGATGAGGTTGGGGTGGCGTTCGGTTGAGTGGTATGGGGGTGGTGATAAAATTTCTCCATCTAAATTTAAATTTCTTTTTTTAATTTAAGCAGATGATATAGAAAAAGAATAATCATTTGCTAACATTTGAGCTTAGCTGTTAACCGTCTCTTCAGTGTTCACTCATTTAAGAACTTTTGTTTTTTCCTTGTTAATTAGTTTTTACTTGATGACCCATTAATAAGGTACTTAATCAAAAATGCTATATCACTTTTTACTATAATCTTGCTCAACATGTTATGTTGTGATATTCACTGGCAAAAGGCAAAAACAAAGGAAGGAAGTTCTGTTCTAGGTAGCCATCATGCTTAGACAAATTTAATCAATGTATGCTTGTCATATGCGGTCATATCAATTTTGGAGTTTTGCTGGCCTGAGAGAGGGGTCTAAGGAAAAAGCTTTGCCTTTTCAAGGATTCTAGAAGCAAGATGGTGCAAGATTTTCATTTTTTGTCCCAGTGTAAAAATGACCTTTTATTGACAAATTTTTTTCAAATGTTTGGAGGGACCCATGCTCTCATGTCCTCCTGTGGTTACGTGCTTCCACAGCACCATTCTCCATTATTCATAGCGCTACCATAAACACCTTAATGTCACAACAAAACCCACCACAACACCACATCACCCATACAACAGAACCTTCACCATGAAGCACATATCACAAATATCATTTCAGTCACACCAATGATACTAATCACACCATCAACACCATGGGATGTACACTACTCAAGCTGCAGTTCAACTTCCTCTCTATCAAACTACATATAACATGCCTTTTTTTTTGTGATCTCCCTACACAACATCACTTTAAGGGACTTCACCCTCTTAAAAATGTTTTGAAATTTAAGTATTGACCTTTGTACTTAAGGAACAATAGAAGATCTAGCGAGGAATCTCACCTGTATAGGAGGGAACACAGGGCCTTTGTCCAGGGTGTCCCACATATATACCTATCTCCATTCTGTGAGATGGGGCGGCAGGGCTGGAGTTACAAAAGCTTCAAACACCGTTCTTATGGTTTGAGAGGGAGATGAATGAGATGACATCAGCGGTTCACAATACCCCCATTCAAACACAGTCAATATTTATACTGTTGTAGGTAGGCCAATATTTTACAGTTACATGCAGGCATGACACTTAATACACGGTCCAATTTGTTGCTCATCATTAAACAATGAAAACTACTAGTGGAATAATGGGGAAAAAAATCAAAAGTATGAAAAAAATTGACGAAAACTGGGTTTAGGTTTGTTCAAACTATGGAGGGGATTGCTCGACTGACAAATGGCATTGAGAGAGGTGGCAATGGATGACAGATCAAAGAATCAAGAATGAAACAGGAGTGTTTAGCCAGAATATTGAATGCATGCAGGAGGTATAATATGACTGTCAGGGAAGAAGTGAACAGGTAATCGCTATAGAGGAGAGATGACTGAATTTCCTAAAGGGCATCAAATTTCTGTGACATACTTATCCTTCAGACGAATCTTCCTTTTACCTTCATGATCGAATCAACTCAAGGTTTTAAACTTCTTTCCTTACATTACCTGCAAATTAAGTAGTGAATGCTTGTTACAAATTCACTAAATCCACACAGCTCCCTGGTGTGGGTATTCACCAGTGACTAAATTTACCACTTGTTTCACTAATGCATACACTTGCCCTTGCTCCAAATGTCTTCAAACCTAATCCTAGCACCATGCCCTCTGAGGCCTAGCCCGCCCTCGTTTGCCTTTCACTCGAGTGCTCAACATCGTATATGTCTACGATGTGAATACAACATCCAACAATGCAACATGTACAAATTTGTGCAGCAAAGTCAAGTACGTTTTCGAAATGCGGCATTAAACTCATTAATCTTATCAGGACAACTTGATTTATTTTGGCAAGGTCACAACCACATTTTTGAGTCCAAGGGCCTCTTTTTATACCCAAGTTAGTTGTTTGTTGGAAAACCAATTAAAATTTCTTAAACTTCAGTACTGACTTAAATGCGACTAAACCTCGAGTTAATTAGGACATCTACGGGGTATTATAGACTAATTGTCTCTAAAAGTACTAAGTATGTCTATGAAGTGAATTTGTCAACTAATATACCTGTATTGATTCGTAATCACTTTTTACTGTCCACTCAATCAAGGCTTCTAGGGGACAAACAAGGTGGTTGGGTAAGTTTCAAAACAGCTATATTTTTCACATAATTTTTCATGACATACCAACTGACATTGAGGCTAGTCTTTGGGGAGGTTAAGAGAAAAAATAAATCATATTCCATGAGTTTTGACAGAATATCTCAGCTGGAAGCTAAACATACAGGTTTCCTCCCCAGACATAAAACTGTCATCCATAATTAAGATAGACCATATACAGCCATTGTTTTTTCCAAACTTGTCAGGACTTGCTTACACTGTTTTGGTTGAACAGACCACAAGACAACTTGACATGCTACAGGCAGAGGGGTGGGAACAAATTGTTTTCCAGTGGTACAGAGTTCATGTGGGAACAAACAATTTTTGGGGATATCCACCCACCAGAAAAGTGATGAAATGACAGTATGTGGTGTTGTTCTCTGGCTTGTAGGACCACACAGTGAGATATCAAAATGATGACATCATCTATGATGTCAGCTGACATATGGAATACACAAAGTGAACCATCAAGACAGATAGCTATTGGCAACCAAAGACCCCAGCTTAGCCTGCATCATCTATTTGTGCTCATCTGCAAATACTAAATGGTTATTGCATTCGCATTTCACATCTTTGGTAACATCTATGTAAACTTGTAAAGGTCAACTGAGGCAGCAGTAGTGACAGATGGGAGGAGAACGCAACATTTTCGAAACAAGGAAGAGAAGTTTCCTTCACGTACTAATGACAAATGTTCAAACTATTGGATCCCCATGTGTTACATACAAAGGAACATCAATTAGTAAGTAATGGTTTCATTTGGATTTTGAAAATTTGTCACCTGACACTTGAGTACTGATTCATATGCACACAGCCAGTGTAAGTCACTGGGTCAAAAGTTTGTTTTCCTTACCACTGGTTGTGAAACTTGACTACAGTATGTGCAAATTATTTAAGCATTGTTATTTGCTTGCATCTTCTAAAATCCTCATAAACTTATTGATGTCAACTCAATGAGCCCTTTTTAAGATTAAATAGTAGATAAACAGAGGAAAGACCTCAATGTAAGGGCTATTACACATACATCATATCCACATTCTACTACATTGATCCGGGAATATGATGTAACTCATTATAAAACTTAAGGATAAGAAGTGAAAAAATAAAAATGAAAAAAGGTTCATTGAGTTAATTTTCGTTTATTTCAAGACGAGTTTAGGAAACTACATTGCATGCCAATACTTCTAATTGCACTTATGGTAGTCTTGTACTTTCAGTACACTGAAAATGTGAGAGTTTGTAGTTAATTGACACACTTGTCCTCACATGGACGGCGGCAACAATATAATGATCAAAGCATTGTTCTACAAAATCCTTTTCATAAGGGTATAAGCATGTGTGATAAAGGCTACTTGGATTCCAACAAGAAATTGGATAAATCGCACAAAAGAAAAAGGTGCCCTCAGCAGTGCTTCCCTCATACGAATTGAGGCTCTTATCGCACCCAGGGAAAGTCTTGTAGGATTAGCATAAATTAAACTTTCGGATGTATCTCCTAAATTGCAGCCCTCTTCGAAGGCTTGAAGTTGTGTGCCATGCATTTATAAAGGCTTCATTCAGAAATTGCAAAGTAAAACCCTCAGCGGAAAATCTGTTGATATTTGTTTTTATCTATTACTGTTTAAGATTTGTGAATTTTCAAAGTTTGATAAAAATGCAATGAAGATGATGCGCAGTGTTACACAGTGTCAGCAGTTCCTTTGCTAAGCCTATACATATTGCCTATTACTTACTTTATCACTGAGGTTCACATGGGGTAAGTGATATCAATATTTTTTAAGAAGAAAATACATGCTTCCAAAATAAAAACCCTTTGGGTGTACAAAATTCTCAAATGTCCTTGAAATAAGGTTGAAATAAACAAAGGATTAACATAAGACATATCATAAGAGTCCAACTCTTGACTCGAATTTGCATGTACTTAGCCAATGTTTATTCATGATCCAGCTGTGAGACACTAACTTGCCTGTAAATATGTTAATCTTGTGATGCATTTTGATGCAATTTGTGGCTATATTTAACATTTTTAATGATTAATGAACCCAACATTCCAAAATGTCATTTTCATGTCACACAATTGCTAATAGCAGAGTAAATGATTACAATGGTATCACTGAGTCGGAATCATACCGAAAGCTGGAAGTGGCTATGTACTACACTTGCAGTGAATATTGCATCATGATTGAAGGGTCACCTGTGAAGAAGAGAAGTGTTCAAAGTCTACAGACTTTTGTCAAGTCAAAGTATCTGGCAGCTCTTCAATGTGTAATGCCGTCATGATGGTGCACATCATTTTGACAATAACTCATATTATTTATTATGCCTTAAGTTTATTTATCAGTTCCTGTCCAATCACAGCTTCTACACATACTGTAAAGACTACATGTAGCAATATTTTTCATTTTGTTATTAAAGGTGATGGTGATTCCTAACACTGCAAAACACACTTTTGTAATGCAACGCAAGACATCTCAGGCTGTCTTTCAATCTGGCTCGAAAATTTGTACGGACATTCCCATGCGCTTGAGGACACAAAACCCTATTGTAATGACAGTTTATGTTTGTGACATTTTGAAAGGGGACATGTATGTGACTTGCATAGCAATATTGTTACATCTACTTTTGATTCTCATTCATTCACATGATACCATGACAGGGAGGGGGGGGAGTTGGTTTTATGGATGCAACTTTGGCTAAAAGAGATTGCCATATAAGTTGTGTTGAAAACTGTAAACAGTAATTTGATATGAACCATCACGTATATATTAACGACAACATGAATGAACGGAAACCAGGCCCCGTTGCCAACTTGGATGGCACTTTCGCAGTTTTCCAAGCAGGCATGCATCTAGTCAAGGTGAATTCAAGGTTGCAAAAATCCAAAGGTTGTAAATTGACGGATCGAACTCGGATTCTGATCTTATACGAGATGTAACATGATGTGATGTCACATGATCTGGGGGGAATTCCCAAAAAGAGAGTTTCTATGCCATATTTGTCATCACCAGGGTTGTCACCAGACAATTTTGAGAGCCAGGTAATTTGTGATCACCGTCCTGAGGAAGGGGCTAAGGGGACCTCCCATTCGAAAAATTTTTGCAGGTTGGAGAGTGCTTGGAAGTAAAATGGTGCACTCTAGATTATAAATTATGACTTCGGTACTTTGGTTTCGACCAATGCGGAAATGTTTGAGCCTACTTTGAGGTTTTGTGGTGAAAAAAAGGAACAATCAATCAGAATTTTAAAGAAATCTAACAATTTTATTCAGTTATGGTACGAAATTTGTGCCGGGCGGTGATGCTGAAATTGAAGGCGAGTGCCGCGCGGAGATTTTGAGAGCTGGGTAGCACCACCCGGTGTGGTGACAACCCTGGTCATCATTGGCCAAGACTCTGTGCACATGATGTTTCAAGCTTGATGAGCACCGACTGCTCACACGAAAGGACACGGACGGTAAATAAAGCTCAGAGCTATAAACCATGCAACACACTGATTTAATGACCAGTGATACCAATACTACTAGCCACTGTTAGAGATGCAGGACAAATTCACCTAAATTAAATGTCACCTACATATTCACTTATACTGAATCCCCAGAAACCAATCAACGATTGGTAAAATCAGAGAAAGGATAATTGCTCCATGACCAAAACTGATCAAGGAGCCCTGTCCTCTGTTTGATCAGGGAGCTTCTACTCTGCTTTTATAAACCTATGAAGGATTCAGAACTTATAAATCAATTATCAAGGCAGAGAAATCTGAGTAAATAGTTGCCCTTTGAATGACCCCAAAGAAGAATGCTTTCTAGAGATCCTAGAGAATAATTCTTTCTGTCAAAGACTACTTTGCTACATCTTACTGACATGTTTATGATGTTGAAAATTTAACAACTTCCTTTTCTTCCCCAGAAAAAGGAGATGTTATGTAGCTTACAGGCAAGACAAGGTCTAACTTTATCTTCTAATGCCACCCCATGGGACTGACCTGACCATTGGCGAGGTCTTGAGTGACCAGGCATGTTTAGAAAAGCAGTTGGAATTTTTCTCAGAGGATGTAAACAACCAACCTCTCTAACAATTGTAACCAGCTTAATGCAGAAAGTGAAGCATAAGAAAGGAATGTGGTATTGTCTTCAGCCTTTGTTTTTGTACCTAAGCAACATTTGGTACACCTGCCCTCTCCCACAGAGAGGAAAAGTTTTCTTTTTCGATTTATCGCTATGAAAAAACTAAAGTCTGCAGGGTGTGGACACAAATTCCTTTCAACTCTGTAGAAATACTACGTAAACTTCATTTATGTAGCTCTAAGGTGATTGGCTGAAACACAGTCTTTAAATAAAAGAGGAGCACTGCTACCATGATGCACATCATCAACGCATAAGATGATGATTAACTGTGAACAATGCGACTGAACACACCCTCCTCCTACTCTGTAGTGCGGTGTGTGCATACACCCAGCACAGCGACAGCTGATCACTAATTTGGGTAGCACCGTCTTCCTCATGGATAATAGACCAATGGCCATTAACGCTCACGAATATCAAGTTCATCAACTTTTGGGCTCTACGAAAGAAATGTTTGATCATTGCCAACAGGCTCTTCAGAATGACAGCTACATGGGGCAACAGTCACAGAGAAGCGATGCAGGCTACTTTTGGCAAGAATTTTGTTTCATACTGCTCCCTTTAAAGACCCTGTTCCTCACATCTTTCTACTTCACTGCAAGTTACCACTGATGACCTTTGACCAAATTTATGTTCAACGCCAGGGAGCCTCAGCATAGACATATAGGTCTACTCTGAAAGTAGCATCAACATAGGAAAAAACTTATCACTTTTTTTTTCTGTCTGCTGGGGCAATTTCTGACTGAATTGCATTGGTATATATTTTTTCCTTTTACCACAAATCTGTTGAGGGAATAATTTGGAAGAAGAAAGTGCAAAAGGTTATGTAGGATGTAGGGCCTACATCAATACTGCCTATTCTCATTGGGACAATTAAATTGTTGTTCCTTGATTGATTTAAAATGAGTTTCCTATCAATGTCACAAGATGATTGAATGAAATCTTTGATGGCAAATGACCTGACACAATTTTGTACCAAATAACTGCCAACTGATTGAGTCCAAAGTGAGAGTCTTCATCAGTACAGCTGAAGGTACCCAAAGTTGCGTCAGGCAGAGACAGCCCATGTAGTAAACTCTTCCGCTGCTCTTCACATTCTTTGAAATCCACGATAAAAAATTTAAACGAAAAAAATGAAGATCCAACATCGCAGATGGTGAACCGCAGAGGGCGCCATAGAATGAACCAATGAATCAGGGAAACACTGTCATTACAGTGGCATGTATCTTGTAGCTTAGACCATGCTATCGGAGATGAATCAGATCATTTGGAAGTGTTTGTGTCGTGGCATAGCGAGATTGCAAATGAGCACATCAGATCAAAATAATGACACATAAATGTGATCACAGCAATGGATGTCATTGTTAGGTTCACAAAGGTCAAAACTCGGTTGGGTGCACTCACTAAGGGGACCTCAGAGTATACTGTGTAATTGTGCTCGTTGTCGCAGTTTCTGGGAATTCATCGACTGACCTGCTTCCTTCAAAGTCACCATAGTTCATAATCAAACAGATCTCTCCACTTTATCAACCTTTGATCTACCTTATCAAGTGTACTTGCCAATCATTATGTTATACATACAGACAGTAGCTTAAAATAATCGGCGGTGCAAGAATCCCACGGACAGATGGACGTGTTGTATTTACAGTCAACAGTATGCAGTGATCACAGACCTTTGCACAGAGTTCATGGTTGCATGCTGAACGTGTATGCCCCAAATGACTTACAATGAGCGAGAAAAACGTTACACCCGGTGAGGTTATTTTTAGCCAGGAGGTCACAAGGACATGATGATAAGCAGTCAAATCTAAAAAAAAAACATTTGACTAAATAATAAAATGCTATTTTTACAAAAATTTTTTTCAATCGCATACAACCAGTATCCTGATGCCACTCAATCGAAAAACAAAACAATTCACTTTTTACTTGAAATTAATCAAAGCTGACGAAAAGTAAATACATTATCCTCCCTCCCACCCTTACCATTTTAACGAAAGAATTAAATGAACAATGTAAGTCCTCCACCAGAGCAACAAGAAACCACAGAGTTACAGAAAACAATGGGTGGTTGAGATGAGTGAAGACTCTAAAAACCACACTTATAAACACATCATGACTTTGAACACATGTGGATACAACTGCCATTACGAGTGACATACTGTAAGTCTACTCACTCAATTATTCATTGCTGAATACTGATAATGGTGTAGAATGACTGTGAATGTGAAGGAGCTAGGGTAACTTTGAAGGAGAAAATAATGACAATCTAAAGACTAGAGTTTGTGAAGGTAGACAGATGGTCTTGAGGAGAAACCATGAAGTCACATGATCCTTAGTGTCCACGCAAGCAGCGACTGTGGACTATACAAGACTCACAGCATTTCGTCTGATTTGCCACCGGGGTTCTAGTCACATCGGCCACTGGCAGCCGGATACAGCTGCCATTAACGCTTGCCAACTACCACCAAATCGCCAGACAATTTGCTGCCACAAAATTTACAAAATGTCATGAACTGCAAGTTCAGTTACAAAAACTTTGCAATTTTTTCCGATATAATGGAGGCAAACTTCCCAAACTTTGTTTCCATGAATTCACCAATATATGGGTCAATTCTTGACACAAATATTAGCTCAAAAAGGAAAAAAGAAAGGTACTACACCATTTGTCATCTCAGAATATATCTCCTATCTTTAAGTCCAAAGGGTAAGGGGAAAAGATAGGGGACACCCCTCTCCTTTGACCCCTATTCCAGGACTGTGGTTACACGTACAAAGCACTACTTCCTCCAATGCAGTTAAACTTCTAGAAAACATTATAAATGTTTTAACTTGAATGTGGTAGTTTGGGGAATTTTTGAGGTCTTTGGAATACTTTTGATGAGAATGAAACTGGTTTAAGGACAAGGTGTTGTCTAATGACCATGTCATGAAACGAGCGCCTTAAATTCCATCGTGTGACTTCCGTATTTCAGTTTTAACGCGTTGTCCGTCGAAAACGGTCGTATTTGTCACCAACTGTTGACTTGCATGCTCAAGTTGCATACACACGGCAGTACGTGGAACCAACACCTCTAGTGAACACTCTCGGGTGTTCACCCGACTCATGAGACAATCCTTTGTCTCTAAGCAAACAAAAACTTGCTACACATTTTTTTTTTTTTTNNATGAGATACTGGATAAATTATTCCCAGCATTGTCATTGTGTTTAAATGATAATCAGATTTTAACCTTGGTGGAAAACAAAAGAGATCATCTACATCATTATAAAGTGCTGTTAATTTACTTCATGAAGTTTTAAAGTTCAAGTGATATTTATGAAGAACTAGATGATATTGAAAAGATTTTTAGTGTAATCCAGCAGATGATCTTTGATAAACTCAAGTAACCTATGACCTCCACTAGCAACATGCACAGAGAAAGGCTTCCACTAGAACTTACAGACATTTACAGTTTCAGATTTGATTTCTTGATCTTTGACCTCTCTCCACAGACCTGTCTGGATTTCGTTTTTTCTTTTCACTTCTAAGAAGAGCAATGAGCACCATCAACACACTGTGAGGGAATACACCAAGTTTTAAGATCCGTTAGCTTTTACTGAACATTCAAAATACCTTTTTTTAGGCTTTTTCATTCAAGACTGTCACAACGATTGATCAGTCAAGGAAAAAATGGAAAAGGGAAAAAAATGATAAGGTTGATGTAACCCAGGCGCGTCTTTCATAATTTTGTTATTGGTAGTGTCTGACTTTGCTTAATTTATTATCCTATGCTGTAACAACAACGTTGATATTTGCTAGCGTCATCCTATTTCACTCATCATTCCATTTTACTTTTCTAGAAAACCCGCCAATTCTGACATGATATCATACATGCTTGTCCCTTCTCTAGAGGAGATACTGTAACAAACAATAGTGGTGTACAATATCTGGCTATCCCGTCATGTTCCATCTTGTAGAAAAGGTCTTCTTAAAACATGATTTTAGCCCATAACGGAAATTCTGTGAGGACTAGACCTGTGTGTATATTGTACACCTTAACTGGAAGCCCTGGAAGCTAACCTCTCTGCTGTCCTCGCTACTGAACATTCTCCCTTCCCCCCCCTCCCAATTCACTGAAATGCCACCTCTTTCCGATTAATCCTACAATATGTGAGAGGTTCCCAAACTGTAGCAATGGGTTCCAAGGAGACCTCTAGGTATGTATCTGAAAACCAGAACTGAAAAGTTTAGAACCCAGGTCCATCTAAGATCTGGAGAATGTACAGAAAATAAAACAAAAATGGAGGACTGATCCCCTACTGACAATGACTTTAACTTATTTTGACTGCAGCTTAAGACAACTATGTTTACATGAAAAAAACAAAATATTCAAATACCTGGCATTCCAAGCACAGTGGTACACCACAGTCCAGGAAGGTTATAATTAATTAACCTATTCCCAAACTTTAAAGAACAAAGTAGTATCCCTTAAAATCTTCCTTGACCAATTTTCACTGTTAACCACAAATATGTTAACAAGTTTAATTAGGGGAAAACCTGTAAAACATCACAGTTCACAGTTTCACTCCATTACTAGAACTTGCCTTGAGGTCATGGCAAAACTTAAATGGCATTGAACACCAAGATACATTGAATGCCACTTTATCTGTGGTTTCTTCAAAGAACACAAACACCACCAAATACCATGGTCAAAATTATCTAGCATCTGCAAAAGCTGAATGAAATGTAAGTTAAGAAGGGTAAGACAAATGGAAAAAAAAAAGGATAACAAAAAGGCTTGACCAAAACTATGTTCACCACTAACAAGCTATGATATCTATCTCTTTATGAATGCAATACCTTTCAGCAGATCTAGCAGATTCTGCTGTATCTAAAAAAAAAACACACAAAATTCATGGGAGAATAAATGCAGTACTAGGACTGATATTAATCTGGCACAGTTGGGTGCATGTCAAGGGTACCAAGATTATTCTCACAGTGTCTCATCTCCTGGTTAGTCATGTAGATTGTAAAATGAGAAGGACTGTTATCCATGTACCCACCAAGTAAAGATAAGATTGTTCAATGTCTAGTGTTTACTAAGGTCCAAAATTTGGACTCCATTACGCAAAGTCCATAGCTGGTCCGGAACCTGATTAGACGAAAATGGCTTAAAGGGGGTTGTCCCCCCTCTCCTTTGACTAAATAAAAAAAGGAATTTGAAATATGTCTATAGGCAAATGGTGCAATATTTGGTCAAAATTTAGCTTTTTGAAATGTTGTGCCAATTTCGCAGTCACATGCCCACTATTCAACAGCAGAAATACATGTCCATCGCAGGCACAGCTGCAACATTGGACCATAAAAATAAAATTGATGATGTGGATGTTTCAAGTCAAGAAGTGTGCTCAGTGTTCTATATTTTCGCTTTTCATCACTGTCTCAGGTTTTGTCATTTGAAAAAGTTTTTTGGGGGGACTTCTTGGGGATTTTCCATTCTTACATAAAAGTGAGGGGGGACACATCCCCTGTCCCTTTCATTGACCACGACCATTGAACAGGAGCACATGAGGTGGTGTCCTACCTCCATTTGCCTTCAAAGATGCACCCCTCCTAGCTTTGAACATGGAATATTGTCTGGTAAAAGGTCATCCATGTTTGTCTGCAGAGTTCAGAGGTCAACACTGATGACCTTTGACCAAACAATGTTTCCCCACAATGCTCTGGTGTGGGTATTCACGAGTGACTATACTTACGCCATGCCTGACTAATGCATACATTTGACCCATGCTCAAATCATCCTCAAAACTAATTCTAGCAACAAGCCCTCTAAGACCTGGCCCGCCCTCGTAGGGTGAGGTATTAAAACACATATTCACAAATAGAAGGCCAATGTGGGACATCGACATAAGAATAATTCTAATGTAAGCATTTCTTTCTGTCTATGGGGGGGTGAATTTCTGGCAACTCCCTGCTCTGACTGAATTTGTCATTTGCAGATGATTTTTTTCTCAGCTGATATATTAAATTTGTTAAGGAGATATGATCATACACCACTTTTAGAAGAAAGAAAATAAAAAGGTTTTGTGACTTTGAAGTGTGACACAACTACTTATTAACTGCGAATTCTTTGGGTGAACACTCCTCAAGAAAACTTACAATGAAATGTGACTTCTGTGTGGTAATGATTCACTTAGTTTAATCCAAACCTATAAGGATGATCACCAACACGCCAAGGGTATAAAATCTCATTCAAGCCAGGTTCCACTTACTTCTACCACCACAGCAGAGGAACACAGCTGACATCTGGATGGTAATTTCCAACAGCCTATTAGTAACTTTAATCCTACTCTGGGGTCGGCCACATCCTCTTTACGGGTAAGTGCCCTGAAGTTAAGCTTATTGTAAGAGGCTGTCATAAAGAGGATGATATTTCCCCAACAGCAGATGAGGTCTGCATTGTCCTCCTATTGTTAACCACATAAAACCTTGGTATGTTGTTTCTATTGTCCTCCCGTTGTCCTTTGGGGTAAAGAGAGGGGCACTGGAAACAAGATGGGAAATCAATCTCCCCCTTTCCTAATCCCATTCCTGGACGTTTTTCTTTTCTTCAAGGTACCTTGGACCCTTATGACAATCGTTTCCACTTGCCCACAAACAGTGAACACACATGTCATTGTAATTTTATGGGGGGATTTAGATGGCAGTGGCTGAATATTTTGCGATTTCAGTTTCCTTCTTGCATGTTTTATTCACCAAATCAATGTAAACTTCAAGGATCCTTGTTAATGACTTTCATAAAACTGAACACATGCAAATGTAAACATTATGAGCTTTAATCATTTCATTCTTTTGAAACAAAGTGAACTAACTACGAGAATATTCAACTGCCAAGAACATTTTATGCTCCAAGCTGTTCACAATAAAGACAAAATTTTAGCTGCCCTGCATATGTAGAAAAACTTTCAAACCTAACAAATTGGTACATTGATGGCTCGAACCTGACAGTCTGTCAACTCATTCCCCTACCAACCTTCATACACACTTGATATTTTTTCCTGCTGCCATTGGTAAACATTTGCTCCTATCCAAAAGACAAGAGAGCGTAGAGAAGGATAATAGAGGGCAGGCTTGAAAACTATGCAGTCTGACCCTTAAGTAAAAAAGGTCGCAATGTGGCCCCCTTGATTCAAAAAGGTTGGCCACTGCTGGTTCTAGCAGAGCCTTGCATAATACAACCACTGAAGCATTAATCCCGTTAATGAAACCCAGGTGTAACTTCAACACCGCAGTTTTGAGTTTCTGCACAGAGCTACCCATGGACTATGTCACTCCCTGGAATGGCACTTACCTCTGGACTATGAGCGTAATATTATCCCCAGCATTGTGAATCAGTGAGACCGCTAGTGCGTGAGACAGGCACTCCTCTTCGTTAATACTTAGCAGAGTATCGTCTTTCTCCAAGCCCCCCTGGTGAGCCTTCCCTCCGTTTTCGACCTGTGATCAAAGGAGAAAGAGATATGGTTGTCACTGAGCAGAAACACCGATCCTTCTACCTTTTGAGGGCGAAGAAGTTCTTCCTACTTTGAAGATTGGCCTGCAGGAATGCCATCAAAAATAAAGAACAGCTTCCCTCTCAAAGACTTGCCTGTGAAACCTAGAGAATAACAGGAGTTGGAGGAAGAGACAAGAAAGGAAGGAGAAAAACGTAATACCGAAATGTCTGAGTCACGGAATAAGCTCAAGTAGAAGATGCAAGATGTTGTTTGTCATGTTTACAGTAAAATGAGACTCTTCCCTACCTGATCACAGTTTTACCATATATGTGGGGATCACATAGCAATATATATTCCCCCCTGCAGGCACACAGGGTGATAGGTCATTCCAGTACCACATCAAACACACTGAACCTGTACCTGGATAATCAATCATTCACATCAGCAACTACATGATACAACATGTTCGAGCGAGCATTTTGCTGAGACCTTGGTTCACACAGGAAAAGAACTCATAAGTAAGTTACGGAAGTCTTCGACAAGGTTATGCATCGCTGATGCACGGAACTATCTTAAGACTTTTTTTGACAAAGTATCCGTGCTCTGTCAGAAATCCCAAAACTCACCTGTTTGGATATTTACGAATGACGA
>VJOZ01064048.1:0-17586 GCA_009801055.1 Stichopus horrens
TTAAGGAAGAGACATCCAAAAGGTTCAAATTCAAAGAGCTTTCAGTCAAGGCCTAGGGTGCTTGACATCTCACCTACTTTACCTATCATCTGAGTCACAATTACTACGTACTTGAGTCTATAGTGCCCGTATGAATTCTACACTGATTGGGGTCATTTCAATCCTATACTTGACGACATCCTGTAAATCAATCAAAAATCAATGCAACAATCGCCAATAAAGTTTGAAGAGACAATTCTGTATGCAAGCACTTTTAGGATATCGTTTTGAGTTTTACACAAAATGATAAAAGGAACAACACTGATAATCTTTTCCCCGTTGCCATAAATAGTCAACTGTGGTACCAGTAAAATAAAGATGTCCGGTATCACATATCACAGGGGAGGTTAACGACCATCACATCAAAGTTAGTGTAATTTTACACCTAGGTTACAAAATACGAGTGAAGAAGAAAACCAGTGCCAGATACCAAACCTAAGGAGTTCTTTGCTGCACCCAATCCCAATCTCAAGTATCTTCCCAATCTCCTCTCCCACCTCCCTCCCACTCCCCTACCTCCCTCCCACACTCCCCTACCTCCCTACGACACTTCTCTTACCTCCCTCCTACACTTCCCTACCTCCCTCACACATTCCCCTACCTCCCTCACACATTCCCCTACCTCCCTCCCACACTCCCCTACCTCCCTGCAACACTTCCCCTATCTCCCTCCCACACTTCCCCTGCATCCCTTCCACACTAATTCTACCTCTCTCCTACACTTCCCCTTCCTCCCTCCCACAATTCCCCTATCTCCCACCACCCCTCCATACCGAAGCCTTTAACAACTTCAGTGCCCCTACTACTTCATGTACAATTTGTATAATACTTTTGAGTATTTGCATCTCTCCAGACTGGCTGGACATGAACGGTAGGCTTCAGTGCTTGACCCCTAAGGTGTCGTACACCCACAGTGAGGTCCACATAATAACAATTGTTGACAGAGATAGATGTCATGACAGCATTGAAGAAATTCTTGAAATGATTATCTGATAGGTTTTGTTGGTAATTATTTAACATTGGTCTCTTCTGATTTTACTCCTCACAACTCATCGGTGTAGGTATTCATGAGTGACTGTACTTACCCGTTGCTTCACTTATGTCAGTGCTCTTTTCATGACACATCCATGCAGAAATGCACGTTCGTATCACCAGTAAGATGCACATAGTTTGTCAGAGTTAGGAAACAAGTCATAATTCATCCATGAACATGAAATGAGGTGATTAATGTGAGCTTCAATTTAAGTCTTGAAAGAAGGACAGGAAGTTATGAACTTTGTCTATGTTTTCTTTGAAAAAAAAACCTCTTAGTATTAGAGAGTACGTTCAACATAAAGTATATAGGTATATGTATGCTCATATATTACAAGGATATTACATGCATGACTGGAGAATCTCTATAGAGATCATCACCTTTCAAATCAAACGACCAAGTGTACATCATGATCATCATGAAGCAAGCAATAGCAAACATGCCACAGAAGAAAAAAAAAAGAGTTAAAGATGATGAAACAACTTGAAGGCAGTTTTTCTTTCATTCCAGTAATTTATTCCAGTCCTGACTGTACATGGTCCATCGATGGGTAGCCCCTACTACCCATGGTGCATCGATGCGTGGCCCCCACTGTACATAGTGCATCGACAGGTGGCCCTTACTGTACATAGTGCATTGATGGGTGGCCCTTACTGTACACAGTACATCGATGGGTGATCCCCACTGTATATAGTGCATGGATCAGTGGCCCCCCACCTTACAAAAATAAAAAACTTAATATCTTGGTTTCTTACTTAAAAGAGGATACTTTTGCAGCAAGTTTGAACTTACATAAATAAATGAACTTTAAGACCCTTTAAACTGCACCTTATGGGAGCCCTTGATGCAAGCTTTTGTCTCCCTGGACCCACTTGTAACTCTGGCCAAGGACATGATTCATTTTGGCCAAGGACAGCATCACTTTGGACTTGGGGTTTAGGAGTAATAAATCCCCCCCCTTTTGTGTTTGTGGCAGAATCCCTGCACCGTAGATAGTACACTGATGGGGGCCCCTACTGTACAGAGTACATCAATGAGGTGGCTCCTACTGTACATAGTACATCTATGGTGCTATACAATCAAACCTGTGAACTTCTTAGAACATGCAAAATCAGACAATCTCACTGAAAATTAATCTACCCGAAGATTAAAACTTTATACCAATTACAAGTGAAATATAAGTTTTCTTCCCTTTTGGTGACCCTTGGACTAGTTTTCCCTCCCTTATGCTCCACTCCCTCTGTGTTCCAGTGGCTCTCTCTCTCTCTCTCTCTCTGCACCCCTCTTGCCATCAATCATGCTTTCACTCTACCAGCATTCATCTTTCAACTATATAATGAAACATTCCTCCAAACAAACAATTGTTTAATACTAAAATATACTTTCGACACAACCACATTTTTTTCCTTGAATATCTACCATAATAGAGAATATATTAAAACTATAATCACCGAATGGTTCACAAACATCACTTTATAAAAACAGTGCCCCTGCTAATGTACACAAATTTAATAGACAGGCTGAATTTAACTCATCAAGGCCTCACCAGAAGCTTGTATGTTGACTTTGATTTGCTATCATCATCTAGCGCTAACCAACAATTCAAGAATTTATGCCTTGAACATTCACAGCAGTTGGAATATTTATTCTGCTAGAACACAGTCAGCAGCAGGCGGCCTGCCCAAGTAAATTTGTCTAGGTCTTTTATCGCCGTTACTGACAATTCCACAGCCATGAAATATTCAGAATAAATTGTGAAGCAATCACAGTCAATCACAGCATAGAAGGAACACATACACACATTCACACACACACACCCTCTACACTTGATTGAGAATCCTGCACATCAGCGGGTATTCTTCGATGAATACAAACCACATGAGCTCACACAAGGCTAAGCTGAGCTGGATCTCCAATTGATGAAGGAAGAAATAAAACGGCAGCGTGCAATCATGCATATTATAACTGAGAGGGGAAAAAAATCACAAAAACAAAAGACTTTAAATTAATTGACAACATCTTGATCAAGTATCTCAATATTTTGAAGGTAACAATCTAAAATCATACCTCCAAGTGCTCCAGGTACAATGGAAATGTAATTTTGTTATGGAAACAGACACTCAATTTATTTCACGAGATATCTCTAGTTTTTGACACAAATATAGACATATTCCTACGGCAAAACCTTGGATGGAACAAATAGTAAGTTCTGTTCTTGCTGACGACCCAAAACAAAGTGTGACAGCAGTCAATACACTGGAGTGTTTTCTTCACTGTTCTGATACAATAATGTTAATGGTACACAAGTAACTGTCACTCAGATTTGGTCACTGATAAAGATTCATACAGAGAAAGTTGGGGGACTGTCCATGTGACAGAAAACAAAGAAGTTGTTTCCATACTGTTCTCAATGGAAGTCAAGATGACATAGACATATTATTGAGTGGAAGTTTGCAGGAGAAAATGGAAATTGTACAATTAATGTAACACAATTCCCTCTTTCCTCCCAACTTTCATTTAAATCTTATGATTGATATACCACATGAATGCCATTATCAAGACTCAATGTAAAAACATGTTTAACGTACAGCACTAGCAGACCTCCATCAGCCTAGACACCACTACACTCTAAACAGTTCTGAACACAGCTCCAAACACAACTTCAAATACAGCTCCAAGCAGAGCTCCCAATACTGTTCCACATACCATTCCAAACATAGCTCAAAACAATGCCCCATGTTTGTATGGCCTAGTCATGACCTGAGCTTAGCTGAACATGACCAGTTATGATCAACATGACTTAAAATATGATCAAACATAAATAGTAACAGGTAAACCTGATGAGAACGTAACATACACTCCAAATAATCGACCAAGAGCAATCATGACCATTTATGATCCAGGCTATGTCATGACTCTAACACTTAGACAAGGAACAATCAATTTCTTGCTGTTTTGTCCATGATACTGTATGTCAATTACCTCATAATGGAAATAGTAAGAATATAAAAGATGTAGGGTTTTCCAGTCATAAGTTAACACATTATTATCAACACTATCCATGGATGATAGTTGATAGCTTGATAGCTGAAGCATCCTCTCCTCCACAAGAAGGTAACTCCAACATTCATTTTGACATTTTTTTTTTTAATTCTTAAATTCTTAGCGATATTGGAGAATTGATTTTTGTTTGCATGCACTAATTCAGATCTGTGAACTGCTCGGTACAAACCACTGGCAAACCACACGACCGAGGCCAACAAAGCGGAGAGTGCAATCAATTCCAATATGGTAAAATGTCAAATTATGCATAGATTTTGTTTCACTTCATGTAAGATTTCACAGGCTTAGCACGATTCTCAGCTAAATAACGATCAATTTGCAGCTAGCCGCAGCAGAAACCTTCTCCAAGTATCCAGCTCAGAGGATAGCAGCTGATTAATAATGACATATAAATCTCACTCATCCAAAGAAGATGAAGTAGAAGAAGAAGGAGGAGGAGGAGGAAGAGGCCACACTTGTTGAACATAACAAGCTTCTAATTTTACAATTGGTGAAGTTAATACTTACAGATGAAGATCTTTCTGAGCATCTTGAAGGATTTACAAATTGCATTAGCCTCTTTTTGAAAGCTGAGTAGCTTAAATGAGTCTCTCATGGTGTATTTTTGATGACTTTTGCATCATTACACTCCACAGTTTAATTCTTAACACTGCACAGTCTAATGCAAAAAGAACTGTAGCTGAGAAATGTAGCTGAAACATGTAAGGCGAGAATTACCAGCAACTGCACATACTTTGAGATGAGCTAAACACTATACATTTGGTCATATTGCCATCACAAATGTTTAACACATAGTTAAACCACACTCGACCACACTAACTAGCTGCTGTGGAAACTGAGACCAGATTTGATTTCATTTTGGTTCAAAGATCTGAAGGTAAAGTGGTCAAAATTAAACTTTAAAAATGAGAGGAAAGAAGACACTTAGAAACCAATGAGTTTCAAAGCTACAAGTTCCCAAAGTATGACAGAAATCTACTTTTGGTTCTGTTATGCCTAAGTCACATTTGCCCTCAGGCTAAGATTCAGAGTCCATAGTCCTGCTCCCAAAATAGAGAGATACCTACAGCAGCATAAGAGAATCTGTGGTGGCCTCAGGGTTGCCCTAAGATGGATCGCTATCCCTGACAGGAAACAGGGGTCACCATAGGACTGTAACATAATAACATTTTCTCATTCCTACATTCACTGTAGCAACTGGCTTGTCGTAGCCATGCAGTAGCGTGATTCTACGGTGACCATACGTCCTACGTATGGTGCATTTGCAGTGTAGCTGAGCTACCTGGGAAGTTGCTCCTCTGGCTCATCAGGGACTTAGTTGGTCTCATACTTCTCCACCACACCTTTCTCCATCTCCTTTGCTGCTCTCTCCTTGGGAAGCATGCACAAAACTTGCGATACTTTCTGAAACTCTGTAAAGACAATGTCAACTGTGAAATTGTCTTGTGTAGTGAACCTCTATGGTCCAGGTGTGTAGCAGTAACGTGTCTCACCACACGATCACCGCATGGTCCTCCTACGAGGGGCCTTGTGAGTACCTTGGGTCTGCCTCCATGTTTGCTACGACCTACTGCCGCCCTAAAGCGACGGTGCATTATAGCCACTTGAAAAGTCCTATTGTAGTTGCAGGTTTTCGGTTTCCACAAATTCATAACACTTTGTACAGCTTACCCTACCATCTGTGACTGCTACATGTTTGCAACCATGGAAATACTTCAAAGGCCCCATAATTGCCATAGGCCATAGATATTTTAGACCCTTCAACTGTTGTGGCAAATGAGGCCTACGCATTGCAAAATTTTTTCACCACTTCACAGTAGTTGTTCTCCACATCGTCCCATAAATAGACAGCATCCTACTGCCCACACACTGATAGGATTTGCACCAGCTGTCACATAAAATGCAACACACTGTATTGCACTTGCAATGCACAAATGCATAGTGATGGATGCAAAGCGCTTAATAGCTCTGAGTTTGAAAAATCACAAACAAAAAGGCAATACAATGAAGCAACAACACACACCATATGAATTTGTCAGAACTAATGTGAACAAATTTTTCAGGAGTAAACCTCAAAGAAGAATATGGAAACAAAGAGTTACAGAACCATACATACTTTCATGTAAATCACACATAACAGAGAGGAGCATCAAGAGCAGCTCTACTGTAACAACTGAAAATTAGTCACATCCATTGTCTGGCAAAATTGCTTCAGAAAATTAAAAGTTGATAAACAGAATCGTTTCTGTGTTTTTTGCTTAATAAATGTTTATACAATTCAAACACTGCACAGTGAACTTTGACACCTCCATCCTTCCTGCTATTTAGTACAATTCTGAGTGTGTGATACTAAAAGTGCCAATGAGAATGTATTTTACAATCCTTTCCTCAAACTTGCCCCAAAACACCAAACCTTTCGTTTTCCTGTGTTCAAAACAGTCCAATGAACTTGATTGAAGAATTCTTAAACAAACTTGACGTAAAATATCAGTCATTGCCACAAAATCAATCGTTGGATTTTAAATTTACCCTTGACAGATATCATTGTACTGTCCTTGATATAACAGCTGACTAGTCAAATTAGCTGAGCAAAGAGGGAGTCTATCAACTAGATAGGGCGAAATAAGATACGTAAAAATATGAAAGCGCTAAAACTTGTTCCAAGATACTGCCAAAATGTCACAAAATGTAAAAAATAAACAACACTTTGACAAATGTTCGTGTGTGCAACAAAACTACCAAAGTATCCCCATGAGCATTGACTACAGTGCTAGTGATGGAAACACAAGGACAGTACAACTGATATGTCAGTTAGGCACATTGGCCTAATGTTAACCATCAATGAAACCATCTTGACAAATTCAAACCATATCTAAAAATGGCTAAGCTGCAAGTACCATGAACAAAACAGCAGAACATAATATAAACATTTCTTCGAAGAACCTGAAGTGTCAAATTAAAAAAAAATAGTTGGCTGGTAGCTTTGGCGAATGACTGAGTTGATCAGGTTCTTTGCTATACCTCACCACTTTAGGACATGACTATTTTTAATTTTCGGAAGGGTTTACACAACTATCTTCTACTCTTTTCCACAATACGCATTTGTAGATTTTAACTTGAATAATTCATGTAATAAAAGTTTGGTATACATAACGTATAATATTTTGTGGAGCATCTAAGTTTTGAAGTAATATCAATGGCTTGTCGGATCAAACTTTCATCGGGCAGCCGACATAAGTGTGCACTGAAAATCAGTTCAAGACAAAATTGGTCTATGCCGATGACCAGTGTCTGCCGAAAATCAGTGTACACTGAAAATCAGCGTATGCTATTGTTTAAGGCTATGCAGTACAATCTTAGTGGGAAAAATAATTATTGTAACTAATGAATTATCACAATAATTTTTTTATAGTTTTTTATATGTTATCGTGATGACATAAAATCAATATCGCACAAACACAACTGTCTGCAGTTTATTGCTATTTGCACTATAAGCTACTGTAGCCTTTTGAATACTGCTGTTCAGCTCTGCCAATAGCATTGCCTGATGTAGGGACAGGCAGAAACAGAACTGCTGATAAATCATTTTCATCAAGTGTTAGAAATTGTATGGTCAGATATACAGTGACCTACTTTAAATGCTGAATTGCTCAGATTTTACAGGTACAATACTGCACGTAAGGCCATGGATTTTGTGGAAAATTTACCAACTGTGAAGAAACTTGCAGTCAAATGAGTGTTTAAAAGGTTATTTTACACTTTGTGACTTAGCTTTTCATTCGGTACCACAGAAGCTATTGTAACTCAATGTAAAACATGATACACAGGACACCATTAGAGCTGAATAGCCTGTGTCCCATAACATCTGTTTGTGGTATCCATGTCAATGCAATGAATCTTAGCAACCCTCAAAGGAATGTTCACTGTTCAGGGCCTGAGTTATTTGGGCACCACTCTAGAATTTATTGGGTTAAGTCATGAAGTTTACAGCCAAAATTCCACAAAAGAATCAAGATGACCCTGATAAACTGTACTGGACAGCCTGTGAAATGTATATCAAAGTAACCAAGTATTTCCAATGAGCACTATCATAACAACCATGAAAACATGTGGTGAGTACAGATGATTCCTACATGTGCAGTTCTAAAATTCAAAGCTTGAATCTGAATAGTTTTTGGCCTCTAAGATTGATAAAAAAGAGTAAAATATAAGTTAAATGTCTTCTCAAATGGTGTGAAGTGCAAATTTTACAAAACTGTCGGCTGTTGACTGAGAAAATGAAATACACAATTGAACAGGTGGTTAGGCTATATGCCATAGACCTCAACACATTAGGGTCTCACAATTTATGTTTGCAGAAGATTTTAATCGATCTTTTATGTTTGCCTATATGAGGCACTTTTGTACATTTAAATATCAGAAATTGATAAAGCACACATTGCAGCATATTTTTATTTTGTGACAATACTAATTTCACTTTTCTGATCAAACTTTTGTCAGCTGCCATGTTTACCAAACACTGCACTGTTCTACTGTAGCAGAAATGAAAGTTGAAGAAAAAGCCCTATCATGTTAGGTTTAGCAGCTTGTATGGATCCTCAGATCTGCTGAAGAATTAAGCCTAGTCATACTAACTTTTCTTATAAAAGCCAATTTGAATAAAGTTACTGGCGGAACACACAAACTTACTTCCCACTGCACTTACCTGTCTCGACACAACAGCTGCACTCCATCTACTGTACCAAGAGAGCACCACTAACCTTTAACACCATCCTTGGCGCCCTCCAGTCTGATACCGGACTAGCTCCTTTTTCCCATTCTGCCATCCTATGTGCTAAGAGTGTGGAAGTCTTCTGTGATTTTTATCTTCCAATATCATTCAATTGTGACTTCATCTGGTTTTCCTCGGCTTGCTTTGGGCTGTCTTAACCATCTTTGCAACAAGTTTTTTACCATTTTGATACATATCCTCTACTTTTTCAGTAAAAATTCCCCTGTGTTTTGTTAATCCTGGTTACTTGTTTTTTCACACTTTTTGTGTGCAGGGAGCAGTTGCAGGATTTCATTAACTGATGTAGCTAAGCTTTACTGCCATTTCTGAATTTTTCAAAGGTTTAGCCTTCTCCCTCATACCGGGAAGCTTCTTCTGGCTCTAAGCCTTGCCTCTTGTAATTGTTTCACATTCCAATCAATTTTGAGAATGACTTGCAAACTTTCTTGCTGGCACTGGAAGGCTTGGTTCATTGTTTACAGGCCTTGTACATTGTTACTGTATTCTGTATACTGTACTTGTGTACCTTCACATTCTAGTTGTACTTTGCATTTTATGCTACCTAGTTTGTACCACATATTTGTCTGTCAGAATTTCACAAAACTCTTCTGCCTTAATGGACAGGAATTTGGGCAAAATTTGTGGGTACATGTTAAGATCGGATTTCCTTAATGTATCCCCCAGCATGGCTTCTTGGGCAGTTCTCAGATGTTTGTCTTGCACGATGTTCAGACCCAGAAGGTTCTGGGACAAGCACCAGCAGTGTCCCCTGAGAACTTCGCTGTCAGACCAAAAGGCTGGCAATTATGGAAGGGCGGTGGCCAGATACACACACGCACACACACACAAAATTGCCAGATGCTAGACCATGGTCAATACGGTAATGCAAAGGTTATATGAGGTGAGGGAGTACGTGCTGTGAATCCCAAAGTGTAGGTCCTGCTCTCAAAAGGATCCATGTGCCATCTGTATTTATTTCACCCTATCCCAGTGGGCAGAACTCGAAACATGGCTGTAGGGACAGAGAAGAAAACTGCAAGAACAACTGGATAAACTTGCCACACTAGATCCACAGTCCCTATTGGACCAGTCCACTGGATCCAAGGTAAAAGAGGTAGAGAGTGTAGTAGATGAAAGCCTACCACCGGAACCAGAGCGCCTGGACTGGGAAGCGATACCCCAGTTGGTGCTAGCGTCATCCTGACTCACACCGTCTAAAGGAAAAAAGAGGAAAGGTCTTCCTTCGTCAAAAGGAAAGTCAGAAGTCAAGATGAAGCATGAACCCGACTCCATGGAGCCCAGCCCAGCCTCATAACCGAACTCAAGATCCAGACACGAGACAGGTTCTCAGACTGATCCCAGTCCTGCCAATAGCGATCGGCGGGTCTCAGATAGAGAGGGATGCCACCAGACCCAAAGCTTCTCCAAATCAGGGTCCTGTTCAAGATCAAGAACACGCTTGAGATCACTCAAGAGAAGGTCGAGAAGGAGGGGGGCTATCAGTTCTGACACAGAAGAAAGACACAGAGCTAGAAGGGGAAGATCATCAAGAGAAGACGAAAAGCCAGAAAAATTGGCTGGCTAATCTCACTGGTCTACTGACCCTGCTCATTCAAAGAGAGAGAGACAGAGCCATCGACCCCAACAACAGTTCCAGCCCCCGACGACTCGGACCACCCCTTAGACCCAAGCACATTGAATCGGATGCCCCAGGTGCTAGCCATGGCTTCGGCCCCGGAACCAGACCCATGGACCCAGTCCATGGGCAGACCCTACAGGGAGGAACCTTGGCATGAACAAGACTTTTCGATTGCCAGGCCTCGAAGGCACATACAGATCTAGATGACAGAGAGGATCAAGAGGAAGAGGAAGATGCATTCGACGATGGGAACTCCTTTCCTGAGTTGTCCACAGCAGAGGGTCTGAGTTCGTGCCCAGCAAACTAGGCTGCAGACAACGGCTCCCAGCCTAACGCAAGAGGGGTGTCTAACCATGGTGGTGGCAGTGGTAGTGGAGGCAGAGCTTTCTCATTATCCAGAGGAGGCCAGAGGAGCCAGTCGAGAGGGGCAATTAGAGGCCGAGGCAGAGGACAGAATTTTGAGTAACATTAAAGCATGATGTAATGTTTGAAAAAAAGAAAGTAGCTGTTGTCATTAATTCATTTGATACCAACCTAGAAAACAAAATCTGCACCATGTTCCTTCCACAAGTTTACTTTTTCTGCTCAATTATTATCCAGATGAAATGTAATTACTTCCATGAAGGTTTCATACATGTACTATAGGACCCAGTTGTGCTAAAATTGTTTTGTTTAAATTTTTCAACTTTTTATCTATTTTCTAACAAATATACCATTGTTTTGTAGTTTCTACAGCATTTCACAATTGAAAGTAGTGTAGGCAGTCCTTTGATGCACATTGACAATGCAGGAACAGGAAATATCGTTCCTGCTTCAAGATAGGATTTAACACTAATGAAGCAATAAAATAGGAAATTGGAGAAGGGATGATTCTGAAAGATTTGATGTGCTTAGTCGGAAACTTGTACATTATCTATCAGAGTTTTACATGGTATTCGTCCCTTGAAACTAATACTGGAAATCTTATAGTAAACCAACAAATACACTTAACAAAAGTAAATATAACAGATATAAAAACATAATTATGAATGAATGATAAAAATAATAAAACAAAGCCTTTGTTTTGATAGACCACCCACCAATCCCCCATGGTCAGAGTCACCTTTAACATAGATATAAAATGATGATCAGAGCAAAATGAATATGAAATTATTATCTTACACTAAAGTGAGCTAGAACTTTAATCACATAAAAGTCTTGACCAGATGCAGTATGCAGCGATTAAATGTTTTAGCAAATTTCAAGTAGGTTGTTCAACACACAAATCAACATTTGGCTATCCTTTCCAAAGGTGCAGGACCAAAAGAGATGTAATAATATCGTTGAACTTTATATTTAACAACTCAACTCTACTATAAAGTTGTCTACAATGCAGTGTTATTCGCAGGGAATTGTAATGACAGCCTTCTTCCTCTCCTCCCCCCTCCTCCCACCCAGGATGAAAATTACAGTCTTGCCTGAAGTAGTGACCATGACCCCTAAACAACCTGCCCACCTGAAAAAGCTCTGTTTGGCCATAAAAAATGATGATATGCTATTTTAATTTCAAATAGAACAAGATATCATTCTAATATGGTAATGTATGATGTTTCCATCATTTAACACAGGTCTCAAAAATGTTTGAAGGTGACACTGAACACCCTAACCTAAAACCACTCCCCAGCAATTGCTATAGATTATGTACTTACTGTACTTCATACGTGGAAGCCCTCACCACCTGCTGAATATCTGTTGAGAACACTGAAACCCTGTTCAGTTTGCATATATATTTTAAATAAAGGTAGCACTGGGCTAACGCCTCACAAGATCTGGTTGCCCTAAAGAAAGTTTTGGCACCTCTAGTTGACCAATGTTTTACTGAATCTATGTTTTACTTTCCATTTGTCTTGATCAACTGGAACTTGCTGCTTCTACAGCCACACTGCACTGCGAGGCACAGTAATATTGCTGATACCTGCATACTGTGTCATTATTCAGTGTGATTTCCTGTTGTCAAATAAATGTCTCATATTTTTACACAATTTGTCAAGTGTTGAAGAATACTGTAACTTATGTTTTTGGTACGAATGTCAGTTATTGATGGCTCATAATAGAGACAACCATGACATCACTGGTAATTACCTCTGTACTTTTTGTAGACAGTTTCTGTGTTTTTTTGTTTATAAGCAAACAATAACTCTGTATGTCTATGCACTACACATAGTAGTTTTCACTTTCAGTATATCAAGAATTCCTCAATATATAAATATTACCATGCTAAACATTGTAATGTTTGATGGTTTATCTTGCAATACATTTCTTTTAAGCTTTAAGGTTTAATTTTTTTTTAAGTTTTACTTGCTCTAGTTTCTCATTCCTACACTAAAAACATTTATTAATTATCCATTTATCACAACTTTTACCTTGAGTATAGACAGCACATCTCCTTCTCCATCTAATGAGATGCAGAAAACATCTCTTACGCCAGACGCTACGGATCACACCATCAGTGATTATAAATAAAAGCAAATAAAACAATACCAACCACTGCATAAATAAAGGAGATCCATTTCAATGCATATTAAATTTGGATGTTCATTCTGTAGGTCAAGGGTCATTCACTGCCACGGTCAACTGGATGATCCCAATTAAATTTACCCATGATAGTGACACTTACACTGGATTTAAATCTCTCCTGTGTATGAATTTCTTTCCATTTTAATGACTGACTGCTTGATGCTTTCAAAATAGTACAACAAATTTATGTTAGCTGAGATCTATTCATCCATATGGCAAGATCTCAGCAATGCTTCCACATCAAATATTTTCCGCAGTATTTGAAAAAGTGTAAATTAAAACCCAAAATGTGTCATCAACACCACGATGCAGTTCTCGATCAATAAACAAAAAAAAAATTCTGTAAGCCAATGACATTCTCTCTCTTGTAGCTAAAATGAGCAGGTGTGCTCTCAGTTCAAGCAGTAACACAATCAGGAGTATATAATATCAAGCAGTGTGCAGGATGAAAAGAGCTCATGAATAATAACACTAAAAGCCCTAACTCAGCAAAACACGGCAGGACCATTCAGTTTCAATAATGTACAGAAGGTCCTTTGTTTTTTTCTGAAATTAAGCCTCCATGAAATCTCAGAGAGAGCCATAATGCAGTAGTTTGTGGTTCATTGTTAGCACTACAAGTAGCATACAGTATTTTGGAAAATATCATATTTCGTCAGGGAAAAGAAGTAGACATATCTGCAGAATGTTTTCCACAGATGTTTAACATAGGGGGAGGGGGTAGCCACACCACATAGGGGTGGGAGGAGATTGGGTTAAACCTCTCCTTAAGAAACTTTTGATAACTGAAATCAAATAAATGTCAATGTAAACAGGTATGCCACTAAGAGACAATTTCTGCTAGATCTAATGGCAGTAGCTTATTGTCAACCTTTTCTGGCCACGTGGAACTATTGCAGAGGGCATGAGTCTTTTTAGGGGGATCACTATATCACAGGTTGGTTATTTTCAGTCAGAGGGCAGGTTACCTCTCCCCCCCAGAACCCAGCTCTATTCAGGAGGTGATCAATAGTCAGATCAGTGATTTATAAAGTAATGCTATGATCACACAACTTGACATGAGGCCACGGACTGGTCATGCAAAAAAGACCTGTACTTTATTCCTTAATTTTCAGTAAATATTACAGATGAGATGGCAGCTAATTGGACAAAATATTTAGATCTGTTCATAAACACCACAATAAGAACTGATATAATAGATTTATCTTTATGCATTGAACTAACACCTGCTTAATGGATTTAGGTTAAGTGTGAATGTCACAGTTAAAAAATTTACATTACTTTGGAGATGACAGTAATTAACACGTCTGTGGATAATAACTATATCTTATTCCATGTAGTCCAAACCCATTTCAACTACAATTAGACAAATTAGTCATAGCTTTTGGTGATAAATGACATAATAACTACTGCTCTGAGGTTAATGTTTAAAAATCTGTCTAGTATTAATCAGTGTTAGTCCAGCATTCACACATTTTATCTTCACATCACCTAATAAAACTCAGAACAACTCACTCCCACAGCATTCAACACACAAATGCAACTCATTACTTGCAGTGTCAGCAAAAAATTACAGTTCTATGTTGTATGTATCTGCTCTATGATGACATAAAATTAGACAGCTGAGAGGGAAAAAAAATCAATGTTCATCACTTTGGGAGATAATTATGATAAGGGTGATTGATACACTGTGTAATACCATACCAGTAGCAAGATGGAGGGGGGGCAGGCAGCAAGAAACAGACTGGGTGAAGCAACAGAAGCAGCATTGACAACAACCAAGGAGTCATTGACACATCGCTGGAAAAAAAATAAGTGTCATAGCATGGTAGATCACAAAATATATCTGAAGAATGATGCATGCTGGGAAAAAACCCACGGTAACCTAAAAAGTCTGTTCGATGTAAGATTCATCCTGCAATAAATCAACATCCGCTCTTCACAGTCAAAATAAAATTAAAAAGTAATATCATGAATATGCAATAGACGATATATTGAAGATATTGCAGTATAATTAATAATATATAATTTCTTGTTTGTTAAGCTATAGATCAAAGAGTTCTACATACTTGATCAACCACTCAATGAAGACGAATATATTCGTCCTACCCGTTGGCGAACAGACAGTAGTGTCAGAACGTTTGCTGTGAGCACGGAAAGAATCCTTAGAGGGTGCATTGTTAATTGCGTGAGCACAATGTGATGTAGTTCTGTGCATTGGACTACACCACAAGACGGATATATCCATCATGTGTACCAACATGAAGTAGGGACGTAGTGGATATAAAATGCACTTAACTGCTTTATCAGTATGATTATGCAACCAGAATATAATTGTTTAGTAATATCTGCATCCCCAGCTCAAATAATTATCACATTTTGTTACAATGTTGGGCATTCTTAAGGAATTGGAAGGACAAATGAAAAAGTTGGGTTATAAATATGCAAGTCAACTAGATGGCTATATCTAGATGCTATAGACTGAATTCTCCATATATATGCGGATTACTACTAAAGTTGGAAACATGATTGCAATCCCTGAAATGCCTATGTCAATATTACAGATAAAACTCTTAACATGTATGCAAATGGCTTAAATTTGCATCAATTGTTAAATAGTCAGTTTAAGTATCATAATCCCACACTAAGAAGAGCAAAATTTCCTTTCCCGCTTTAATAGAAGTGTCAAAACTGATCATAAGACTTCTAAAACACTTGATGCAGATAGACAGAAATGTAAACTCAAACCTCACAAAGTGCACTTCCAGACAGTTTCAACCAAACCAAGGATAAACAGACTTAAGTCACAGACGTTCACCTAGTGATCTGAAATATACTTGTATGATCCACTGAGAGGCCTTACTTCAAATAGGAGTTATATTAAAGAAAAAAAAACATATATGAAACACAGTGAGATCATTGGAATAATATTTATTTCTACAAAGTGTTCATTAGCATTCAGTTACCATGGATACACAGTGAATGACTACACAAGCACTGCACCCAAACAATAATCACAATATATACGTCGTGATGGATTAGCTAGAAACTATTTCACATGGAATTTAAATTCACAATCAATACACACTGTCTAAATTAAGAGGCATATAATATAACTGAGACAGCATGGAATATCAAGAATGGAAACTCTCCAATAACATTTCAAACTTGCTCTTTTAAGTCATAGAATTGGTTGAAAGGAAGAGTTTTAATTGTTCATTTGGTAGTATATTGTTCATTAAATGAGAAGCTTCAAGTCTGAGATACTGTACTGAGCAAGGCTGAAAAAAGGGATTGTTTAGTTAAGCTTGAGATATATATATGCTGCTGATGTAGCAGTGATCTTAATGAGTTTACAGTGCATGAATGCGACCACATTTCAATCTGAAGAGATGTGCCTCAATCTAGTCATGTAGAATTGCTGTGTCAAATTCAAACTTTGGTAGACTGCTTGGCCTCTCAGTCAGATAACTCATGTGTGAAATCTATGATGTTCTTCAGTGTCTCTTATTCTTTGGGGCTAAAATTACAGCTGAGGATAAAATTCCCTTTGGTTTTAACATACATTTGGAAGCATGAGAATTGCAAAGATCATTTCCTTGTTTCAGCTACGTTTTTTTTCTCTGTCTGTGCAATCATAATTCCGCACACATACTGAGGGAACTTTACATGTGTCTATGTGGAAAGGATCTCTTTGACTGTACTTGCTGGTAGGGTAATCCACATAAGATAGATGATATACCTGACTGGGTTTGTTGTCACACAAATACTTTACTCTTTTGTAATGACAGAAAAACCTGCATAGTTGTAAGAATTCAAGTATGTACGTGAACTTCAGAAATATAATGGCTATCTTAAAAGTCTACATTAACAAAGATATGGCTATAAATAGTGTGTAATTGAACAGATACATTATAAGTAGTGACAGTACGTCCATAAACACTTTGTTTGTCTGAAGAGTTTGTGTTAAAACTGGTAGCTGAATAGTTACGTACCAACAATGTAGTTAGGAACACAGTTATATCAAAATCAAGTCTCAATATTCAAAAAAATGCATTTGAACAGTTTAAAACATCCTTCAGTGGATTACAATAATAAGAAATCAATAGGCTTAAAAATGTATTAGTTATCTTACTACGTTGTAAAACATGGTAGCAGTATCTTAATAGAACCATCACTTGACTTTAATTAACATCTGAAAAGTTCATGATAGGACAGATGGCTGAATAGTGGCAGATAGTACGCACACCTTGATTGTTATTGATACCACATACACCTAAACAGCTGTAACTTGAACAGTGTACACACAGTAACCTGAACACTTAATGTGCATATGGATGAGGGGTTGCTGATACAGTTTAGACAAATAGATGAATAGTTTACTAAGCTGCATATGTCTGCATTATTACCAATAGCATGAATATCTGGACAGTTATTGATACCACACAAAAATGAATAACTAATGATTCCCCACAACTCACTGGT
>VJOZ01064053.1:296-13002 GCA_009801055.1 Stichopus horrens
CATGGCCCCAGAGGAAAGTCTATGGCGGTTCCGGTCCAATGTGTCATCAGATACAGGGCGTACTCCCCTACCGTAACAGTTTTCGACGTTCAAGCCTATCAATTAGACATATATGCCCCCCATATTTCAACTTGGATTTACGCCCCTACCATTGGCCAATAATAATGTTGGGGAAGGGTGTAATCACGCTGGTGGACTATTGGAGTGGAATACCGTTTCACAATAACTGCAAGTAATCTGCTAACAATCAGTGTGTTTTCGGAAGAAACGAGCGTTGTATATACCTTTTCTTTCGGGGGGGGATCGCTTGCATCTTTATCTAAGCGGAGCGCCCTCATCATTTGGCGCGAAGAGTCCAATTTTTTCTTTGGGGGGAGGGGGAATGAGAGGATGCTTGGAGCATAGAATTTGGACAAGCAACAAAAACAGTAGGGAGTACTTGGATGTTGATAACTTTGCTTTTTGAGTTTAACTCTCAGTCTCAATAACTCCATAGTATTCCATGTACTTTGAAATGACATTCACTGGAAGAAGAGATGCTTATGATATAAATGTGTGGATACTATATGGAGGTGGAGTTATGGGCTGTGGAAGAAAAGAGGGATGGAAGGTGTAAAGATCACGCAGACAAATGTAATCTGGAGTTTCCCACTTTCTCTTCTCGCATCAGTAATATTATGTACATGAGCATATTCATACACTTTCCATACAGGTCCCCACAACAACAGTGGTTCATGGCATAAAAACTGTATATTTTGGTTTAACTAGCAAAAAAAGGCTTCTTTGACTGGGAAACAAAGTCAGAAAAATATTAAAACTCAAAACAGTTGAAATAGTTTGCACTCACTCACTCAATGGTCTTGTAAGCCATTTATATTGCAAACGTTAGCAAAGTACTGGCATTCTTACAAAGTGAAAAGAAAAAATAGTTTCGCTATTTTAATTACACTACTAAGATTTTAATTGCTTCTAAAATTGCAAAAAAGAGTCTGGTATTGGATTATTTGTACAAAGTTCATAGAAGTTCCTTATCCAGCAGCTTTTACCACAAAAACGTCAACTTAGCAAACACCGAACTGGAACGAACCGAACGACTGGAATAGACTGACGGTAGGCTAAGTGTACATAATCACTGCCAGATACCAGTAACATTCACTACAAATATGATGAGATTAACCTCATCGAGAGAACCACATTAAACGTCATTTGGATTCTGGGTTCATCCAAATCCTGCCAATGCAAACATTTTGCATCAACCGAAAATGCATTTTTGCGAATGCGTGGTTGCCCTCTCAAGAGGAAATCTAACAATTCTTTTGAATTACACACAACTGTGAATCTAATAGTCTTCTAAATCACTTTGTGATTCTACACTTATATTACTCCACATACAAGCCACACAACAACGATCAGGAACAATATCTTCCGAAGATGATTCATCAATCGATCAAATTTTATTATCCCTCAAATTGCATAAAGTATGCACTTTTCACCAGTTTACATGTCCACACTTCTCACATTCTCAAAATGTCTCTTGAGATTTTATAACTTTGAGACATCTATTTTACTTTCATTAATTTGATATTATGATGTGCAAAAGAGATTGAAGAGTAATAGGGATGATAATCGTCAAGATTGAGTGTACATAATAAAATCTTCAGCACTGCCTTCTATTCATTCCTTACGTTAACTACTTCTTTATTGTTCAGCGCGACTGGCACGCAAAAATTGTAATGATCGTTAAACACACAAATCTCAAGAAAATGCCTCTCTTAATAAATTATGAATTTCCAACTTTACTTCATTGTTTTTTTTTGTGAAAGCAAACCTCCTGACAAAAGAAAGCAATGTCAAACAAGAAAAGCTTTGTCTTTTTGGCACAAACTTGGAATGACATAAAAAGAAAGAGCAGAAAACAACGCAAATGACAAAGAGAGGGGACTTGCCCTTGCAACAGTGGTTGCAGGGATACTCAGAATGGTAAGAAGTGGTCATCATGTTCACATCAGATGGTTGATACTCAGTGACACTGATTGCTCTGCATAGGTCCCTGTACATTGAGCCCATAGTGAAGTGCTAACAGGGCATTGGCACTGCAATCAAGTGGGCAAAGGTATGATCTTTTCTGAAGTCCTATATCCTGACTGTTCACAACTGCTGCAAGTTCAACATTTTAAACGGGCCGATGCATTCTTTTTCTATGCCCTCCTAGTTTTGAAGATGTAAAGTGAAGGCAGGAAGGGGGAAGAGGGGTGGAAGGAAAAGGAGGCAATTTCAGTTGGACTTGATGCAAATCTAAATGCAGTGCAGTCATACATTGCAGACAGTATACTTGTGACCGAGGTTGGCGACAAGTCTTGTTTTAGGATGCCAGCAGCGATGTCAGTATTTGGCAAGAACAACTTCTTGCAAAAATCAAATGGGTCAGAGTAATACAAAAGGAGGAGGTAACATTATTTACCAATAAACAAGATAATATGTACAAAAAAATAATACAGTGATAGTGATACCAAAAATAAGGCAATATTCATGTTTATGCCATTTATACAAACTTCACTTGTTGTGATCAAAATGTGAATGAAAACTACTCCTTCATGAGTCGATGAAAGCAGAAGACAAAAATACGTCAAAACTTATCGACTTAAAACAGCCTTTTGAGGATAACACAATTTGTTTTTTTTTTACCCTTTCAATATTTTACACCCTTCATTAAAGGTGAACCTTTCAGTGACTGTGTAAATTAATTCTATCAAAACAAATTCTCCTCTATCCTGTCCAATGCAGGGGTCTCTACTGACATTGTGCGAAAAAAAAAAGAAAAAAAGATGAAGTGATCTCATAATCTGCCTTCAATGCCAAACGAACTTCATTTATGATAAAATATAAAAAAGTTCACAAACCAAATTCTTTTTAATTTCCCTCAAAATTGCCCAAAACACTCGTTGGAGTTCGCTCACTTCAACAACAGATGAATATAATGCAACGTGATGTAGGACACATCAGGTAATGGGTATATGTCTCTGGAAAGAATGTTAAGAAGAATACTATTCACACAGCTGTCCCACCGACGGTCACAACTTGCGTTTTGTACAAATATCAACACAGCTGTAATGCCATGTGAAAAGAAGTACATGTTATCCAAGGCATATTTAGGTTTGGTGACATTGTTTTTGACCCATCCACACTCTTTTCAAAACCACCTGAGATTTTTGAAAAGATTATGCTGGAGGCATCACTGGTCTCTTGAAGTTAATTTACATCCAATACATATTTGCTCTTTTAAAAAAAATCTATGAAAATGTGAGGATAATGAACACTTTGATGTTTGAACTTTAAAGCAACATTTAATTGACAGCCTGCATCCCTTTCGTCACACCCATTGTGTGTCCTGAAGACAAGCTGTGGATTATGGCAAAAATTACACAAAAACCTCAAATGCTGTTTTTTTTCCTTTGATATATCAGACACAAAGTTTGGTCTGTGCTATCCTTTGAATGACAGCCAGCCTCTGGAGACACATTTCTGCTCATTTTTATGCAATTTTCTTTTTTTATATTAACGGTGGATAAACCTTTCATACCCCAGTCAAGTACCGATAAAATGTCTTCAGCTACTGAAAATTTAGGATGTAAAGAGGATGAATAAAAATAGGTGAGACAGTATACATTAATAAAAAACATTTCAAGCAGACCGAGTTTGCATGAAGAAAGCTTCACAGTCAACGGTAAAGACTGAACAAAAGCTAGGTATGTGCACCTCAGAAGCTTGTAACCAACTCAAATGTGAATTCTTTAACTTCTTATTAAAGTAATTTCTCTCTGAAATACAAATATTGAATTCTATTTGCCACATGAAATTGCAAGCGCCATCCTTGTACTGAGTACAGCTGTTACGCTTATTGTCAAGGCATTTTCTTTTTTACTAATTGCTTTCACCCACATTTATTGTTTGTATGTCCTTAAAATCATTTAAAATGGCTGTATGGTTTTTGTTTGAGGGAGATGGAACAGCAACTCCTTTTGCGATTCAAACTTGCTGACAAAATCAGACTTGGGTTCCGTGAACCTCGTGAGAGAGAATCTGGTTTTTACAAATTACTGTAATGCTTGCATTAAATGTGAAGCCTTGAAAATAGGAGTGAACAAGACTTTACAGCAATACCCTCAAAATCACATCTGATCACATTTGACCACATCTGATCCCATCTAAGAATATCTGAGCAAATATGATCACATCTGACCAAATCTGATCATAAGTGACCACATCTGACCACTCATATGTTACAGACGTATTAGATGAAAGTCAAAGCCTTGAATGATTCATTGTTATACCTGGCAGAATTTCACCAATTTTTTAGTTCTCCATGAAACAACAAATTAACACTTTTCCCTCCTTATAAGTGTGGGAGATGAAGATTTAGATCCCATTGGCAACTCCAAAACTGACTATAATGTTCTACAATGAAAGGCACATTAAATGAAAATGGCTGCATGAGATATATTTCTAAAATCAATGAAAAACAAATTTACATACTTTACAGTATACAGTTACTAAATTCTGCCTTTCCCTGAAATAAACAGTCGTTCTCTACATTTATCATCACATGGTCAAACATGTCACTGTAAGCCATCTAAATGCCGCAAAACAGACAACAATGAGCAACACCCACACACACATACATACATACCCACAAAACATCACATGTAATATCAATATTATGACTGACCTCCAAACATCCAATTGTTGTCTTTCATCTCACCACCCCCCCTTTTTATATTTTTTTTTTTACGACTGTTCTTCAATAAATTGCATAATTACACTTCACACACAGTAAACCAAAAAATGAGAGCCATTGCACATTTCTGCTAACTTTAATTGACACTACTTTTTTTTTTTCTTCGGCCAATTTTCTGCCACTCTCAATAGATTAAGTACATCAAAAGTTACTACCAGTCACAACGGGTTGCTCAAAGTAGTCCAAGGGTCAATTGGAGTTACCTACGACAATGGTACAACCTACAGAGCCACAGTATTAAGATTTCAAAGATGTTAACTCATGGTTACTTATTGAGGATTAGACATACTTAAGGTTATGCCAGCATTCAAGTATGCTGACATTTTCAGAAGCTTTCCTCAAGGAAAGCTTCTCGTTCCTGCAGTGGTAGTTTGTCATAACCTATGAATGAGCAGAAACTTTGATATGCTTTTCAAAGATATTTTTCCTCCTTTTTTTAACACAGTTAATGCTTTATGTAGTGTATTCACAATAAACAGGTTTGCACACTTCTTTTTGCAGGGGTCACATTTTCTCTTTGGTTTGTATCAACATTTTTTCAGTGCAAGGTTAGCTACATTTTCTGTTCCCTTCTTGATGACAAGATGTTTAATTTCACTTTACAATAATGCTTATTTCACTCAATATCAATATTTCAAGTCAGTGACCTTGATGGAACCCCTTCCAAGGAGAGATTGATGCTTAGTATGCGACAAGTAAAAACATAATACTGCAGTGCAGAATATACACACTTTATGATGACCGCCACAAAACTTTGTACAAGGTATTCATTGCGGAGACAAACCTTACAATAGCGACTTTGGGAAAGGTAAAGCATGAAACTTACATTCAAAGAGGCCACAAGTTCTGTGCGAACTTCCCCGATCTCTAATATCTGGATTTATATTACCGGCAACTACAAATGCTGCCACTAACCGTTGGTGGTTACTTGAGCCGTATCATTATTACAGAGTCATAAACCTGGCTTTCACCTTTCAATTTATCTTTTTCAAAGACATAAGACCTGAGAACTTTTTGGGACACTATGTCTTCACCCGGTGAAGACTAGGACTGAATTCAAGGACATCTTTTTCACTTCGTTATGGAGATAATTATCAACAGGATATACATAATAGGACAGACACAGGTAACATAACAAGGCGGAAAAAAAGAGAAAAACTAATAGATATTCGATAGACTTGATAAATTATTCTAAAAGATAATGAAAAATAAATGGCATATGTGATGAGACCCAAAAACACAAGAATTTGGTTGAACAGTTTAGTAACCTGGCTTCAAACAGAAATACGTAATTCAAGCTATGGGTGCTACTCTGTTTTTATTTCCAATGTACATATCAAATATATATATATAGCACCAATTCTTTAATTTCCTATTTCTTCCCCCAAATTTTCCAGATGAAATCTACAGTTACCTCCATCGGTATTTTGCTTAAAATTTATTGCAGGAATAATTCATTTTTTTTACATTGTACTGTAAAATGGATGTTTGCCAGATGATGTTTTTCTCAGTCTTGCGAGTGGATGGGTGGGTCCATAAGGCTTTTTCTCCCTCAGAAATGGGAGTTTTATTTGTTGCAGAACCTTGCCCGAGGCAAGAGGAGGAGATTGCGATTCTCTTTTGAAAGTATCCCCATCTTTCTCCTCTTCTTTCCCTTCCTCTCCACTCTCCTTCATCTTTTCTGGCATCTCTGGTTTGCTTTCATGAGTGAGGTGAGCAACATCAATCTGTCCTGTCACAAGAAGGTTGTCCCTTATTCCTGAATCCTCCTCCTTTGTTACAGGATCTGATTCAACCGGTCTTGATTCCGTCTCAAAGTTTTGTTCAAATTTGTCGATGGCTCCATCATTCTCTAAGATCTCATCTTGTCTCATCTCCAGTCTGGACTGAGTCACAACGCTTCTGGAACTCACTGCTTCTTCCTCACTCAAATCTGTCTTGGAGCTGGCAAGGTCTGTCTTCTCTTCTCTCTTTGTGTCTTCTTCTTGAACTACATCTGTTCTTACCTTGGTCTGCTCTGCATCCAAATCGGTCACAGTGTCTACTATCGACATCTCCTCCGGTTCGGTCGCCGAGGAGTCATGCGGCATTTCTGAAGTCACTGGGGAGTCCCTGCCCACTCTGTCCCTGTCCTTCGTGGGACTGCGCTCGCCTTGGGAGCTGTCCTTTGAACTGCGCTTGCGATACTTTGAGGCCACCTTCTCGCTAGACATGCTAGCGATGGAGGAGCACCGTTTGAGCTCAATTGTTCGAACCATTTCCAAAACACTAACATAATCTGCAGAAAATGAAAATGAGAGCTTTCACAGATTGAGATGGGGGGCAAAACAAGAGACTCGAATCGTGAGGGAGATGCGAGAGGCAATGAAGCAGTCACTCTGAAGCTGGTGCTGAAAAAATGAAAGAAGAAGAGAGAGAGAGAGAAAAGGGGAAAAGGAAGAAAAAAGAAGATGGAATGGATGAATATTATCATGACAAGCAATGCTTGAATAAACATGAATATATTTGCATATGAATATGAAGGAATAAATGACAGCTGCATAAACAGATGAACCCTGGTTTAGTTGGGAGGGTCATGAGTGTGGGAGTCAAGTAAGCCAGTGAGTAAAATCCACCACCGAATGGCCAATTTGTAAAATTTGCATGGAAAAAAGCTGGTAGTGTCCTACATGTTTGTGGTTTACAGGGACGTTCTTTCGGGGGACATTAAAGAGTCTCTACAAAATGAATAAATATACATCCTCCAAAAAATAACAACAAACCCCCCCCGTGGAAAAATCTATGATCATTTATATCAACAAAACTAAACTTTACTCACTGAAGACACTTTGTTTGTATTTACACAAGTTGCCAATGAAGCAATAATTAAAAATTGAAATAGTCAGAAAATGCATAGCATGTTTTGAAATAATTTTTCAGGTCAAAGTGGAAGATGTGAATTCTGAAAAGATTTGAAAATGGTCAGAAACATGGTCTGAAGTGAGATGCTGTATTGCAGAGAGAAAAATCAACTTGGTTGTTCCGACTCCAAATAGCCAATAGAGCATAGAGACATGATCAAAACATGATGGAAATTTCTCCTAAATCTAAAAATACACAGCAGTTACATGTCACATTTTCTATATTATACATGTCGGCTTTTGTGAAAGAAAACTTTCTATAGTTCTTTCTGCCATATGGATGAAATGATAAGAACAAAGTCATCCATAAAAAAATTTAAGAGCACATACAGAAAACTTCTCTGGGTGAAAATATTTACATTTTATTTATACTAGTATTTATTCAAACTATGGCATGGCAAGAAATTTGGATATATTTTAGACCCTCAACAACAATTAAGATGTAGTCCACATGTATGGATCAAATGAAGAATATGTCCTATATTCTTAAATATATTGATGACTATTGAAAACTTCCATTCCAAAATGTGTGGAGAATGCCTGTGATTAGAAAAGTAAGTGGAATGGTTGAACTTTTTATGCTCTTTTAACGTCACGATGATTTGAGGGAGATGTGTGAGAATATGTGAGAAAACAGGCAAAACAATGGGAAAGTAGAAGCTGTGCCACTAGAACAGACATCAGAAACTCTTATATGCTGTATCCTAACAATATAATACAGTTCATGTTGGATGTAAGCTGCACAGGACCACCCACCTTTCATATGTTCTATGAGACATATTTGTAACATATATACTGCATGTGATAGCCATGCAGCATACATTATCACCCATAGGATGACAAAGTCACACAACTGAAGCATTTGAACTCTTTGCACAGAAATCAAACACTGGCATAACACTGGAGGGTGAAGTCACATAGTGTAAAATGATACACACACAGAGTGGTGAAGTTGCAGAGAATATGTAAGTTTGTGCAGTGCATGCTGAGATCAAACTGACACATTCAGACACTACATGCAAAATTAACACAGACTATGTGTTAACATACTGAGAGTGGAGTAACACAACCTTCACATTCATATGCCGTAAGTAAAATTTGCATGGATTGTATGTTCACATGCTGCAAAGAATGTGATAACTTGCAAAGTGTACATGATCATACAGCACACACAACTCACACATGTCTGCACACTGTAAGCAAAGTTGCATGCTAAGGCAAAGCATGCCAACAACACAACCTACTGTACATGCCCGCTAATCATGCATGAATTCTTATGCACGCACATCATATGTGAATGCACACTGACGACATCTTTGTTCACCGTATTAAAAGTCACATCAGCGGCATGTTCCACCTGTAGACATCTCACAACCAACACACACTTGCTCATGACGATTGATTTAACTTGAATGCACTGCATATTAAAAGTGTGTACAAAGGATTAATGATCACAGTCATCAAACAATCCACAAACCCAACACTCCATAGCTTAACACCACGAATTCACCCCACCCTATCTTTTCAGCTTTCATTTTTCCTGAGGAACAACTACACCAGATACTCACCTTCTTCGCTCTCTCTTTCCTCCTGAGTAGTTTCCACAGTTGCAGAAGGGATGTCCTCTTTAGCGCCCTCTTCTGCTACGGCCTCCTCTTCCTCTTTGACGTTGCCATCTTTACCCAGAATCATCATCCCGAGGTCTCTGATGGCTTGAAGTTGATCGGACGATATGGTTGAATCTGCTGATTCGCTGCACACTTTTGGTGACTTCTTTAGGCCTGTTTGATTTAATTGCATATTATCTACTGATTATTCCCTTTACCTTGTCAAAAGGGTGTCAAAGTAAAGAGCAAGAGTCTTTGATGTGTGACAGTGCAGCGAGAGCATCTTTGACAGGCAACAGTGTAAAAGAAGGAGTACCTTTAGATTGTTCTAGTACAGAAAGAACTTATTTCATGAATCACAGCATAAAAAGATTCTCTGGTGTTAAAAGTGCAGAAAACCATTTTTGGTTTGCTGTATTAAAGCAAGGGTCTCCTTTCATGTGTTGTAAAGTAAAGAAAGAACATATTTGGTGCACTGAAGTAAAAGGAAGGGCATCTTTGGAGAGGGACAATAACAGCATCTTCGTTGTTTTACAGCTAATAAAGAGTGTTTTTAGTACATTGCAGTAAGGACAGAGCATCTTTGGAATGTCACAGTAAAGAACATACTTTGTTATAGTTAAGAAAGAACGTCCTTGGTGCGTTACAGCAGACAAGGGGTACCTTAAATTTGTTTTCAGAGAGCATATTGCATTACAATGAAGGGAGAGTATCCTTGGGTTGTTACAGTAAAGCATCTGAAATAAGTTTACAGAGATGTACAGCATGTCATATGGTTGTAGTATCCTGCTGTTTCACATTTTCGTCATGGCTGGCCGCAATTCCATGACAGAGAGCATTATGTCTTGAAGTCATTTGTCATGCCAAAATAGCATACATCAGTATACGTAACCCAAATCCAATTCCTTCCCCTTTCTCACCATACCCTCTACGGCATAGCATTCTTCCAATAAGACTGATCGACCTTCAAAAAGTTGCTGTACATCCCATTCTTAAAAATAGTCGAAAAATAATCAAATGTCAAGAACAATCGAATAACTACAGCAAAAGTTGGGTTTGCCTGTTACAACCACATTGATAACATTGTGAAGTTTTATAGTAATACTACAGTTATGAGTAAATTAGGTGGGTATAATCACTGAACTACTGGTATAATTTATAAACTTATGGCATCTTTCTGGGCATCTTTCTTCAAGATTGTGAGTCCAGTACATCACAGATGCACCATTCAAAAAACTTTCAGTATAGATCAAGGTTTTCTCCTAGTAAGTTTATGTGTAAAGTTTGGTAGCTTGGGAAATGTAATTTCAAACTTTTACTGGTGATTGTACATGTCAAGTAATATCGGGTAAGTGGCATCAGGTAAGTCCAAAGATACCTACTTTACTTAAAAAGTTTTATTCAAAAGTTCACACAAGTTTTAAAGAAGAGCAACCTTATCTACAAACCTGTTGGAGTTCCTGTTGATTCAGCAGATTTTTTCTCCAGCTCTTCTGTGTGTTTCTTCACACTTCCAGGTTTCCAAGCGCTCTGCTCCGACATGCTGTCCTCTTTAGCATCTGCATCCCGTGACTGAGTTGGAGAAGGAAGATCATCAACATCAATCCTTTCCTCCGCTANNGGCAACGGCCATACTTGATGTGTCTTTGCTTGAAACTGAATTTGCCTCTGCAAAAACTGTCTCAACTTTCTTCTCTTCGGATTGAGATGGAGCCTCTTTACCATCTCCAGATTCAACATCCTGGACGCTGACTTCCATTTCTTCTCTGGCTTCACTGGAATCACCGGTGCTTGATATTCTGTTGGATTTTTCAGACCCTTCGAGGTGCATCTGCTCGTAACCCTGGGTCTGTCGCTTCACTGTTCCAGGCTGGAGAGGGATTTCCTCCCCTGTGGCATGCAAAATGAAAGTATTTGGGTCGGACGGTAGAACATCAACCTCCGCTTCCATCTTCTCTCCCTTGGCGATGGTGTCTTCATCTACTAAAAGTACATCAGGGGCCTCTGATGAGGATTCCTTGTCCAGAACATCCACTGCTCCACCACTGACACTGCTTGGAATTTGACTTCCCTCCCTAATTGTGTCTGTGCTACTATCAACCGGAGGCTTTTGATCAGCAGTGACCATGCTTTCCTCGGGTGACTCCGGGAGGGCACCTTTGCCAGCCTCTACCGCTGTCCCCTCTGGTGGCTTTGTATGCTTCAAGCTTTCAAACATGATGTACGAATCTTGACCGAATGTTGGACTTTTCCAACCTTTTGTCTGCCAGGATTGGAATTTCTCTTTGCTCTTTTGCACGCTTCCTGGTTTTACACTGGCGAGAGATGGTGAGGAATACTGGAAGGGAGGAGCTTCCACAGGGGATTGCTCCTTTCTCTGGAACAAGTCATCTTTGATATTGGAAATGTCGTTCCGGCATGCAATATTGGTGTCCATTTTTTCACTCTCTGGTGAGTCTTCTGTCGATGGGGTGCCTGTCAGATTTGTTTCCGATACCTCCATAGGTGTACTCTCCATGGTGGTGGTGGTGACGGTATCCACTTCATCCTCCCCATATTCATCGTCATCTTCTGCGAGACTGCCCTTAATCTTCTTCTCAAACTTTTCCATCCTCCTGCGTACTGTATCAGTGGAAAGTTCCTCCAGCAGTGGATTTTCAAGGTGGGATTTCTCTGGTGACCCTGTACTGTCCAATCTCGATATTTGGTTCTCTATTGTGCTTATCCTCTCTTTGACATCCACTGCCACAGGGACTTCCTCTTCCTCATTCTCCTTGTCATCAACTGCCTTCTGCTTAATGTCCAATTTTACGTCCATCTCACCATTTTTAAGGTCTAAATTGGTAGCACTGTTGTTGTTCGTGTTGAGTAGTTTTTCACTTTCCGGGGTCAGCTTCTCACTGGGCTGTTCCTTCTTCCCATGTGTCGATGAACTCTCAGCATTTCCTTCCTCTCCTGGTTCAACTCCCCCCATCGCACCTTGCAGTTCCTCTGAACCCTCTGCTGCCTCTGGTACTTTCTTTGGGTGTGGTGCAGTGGAAGAACCAGGTTGGATGGATGGTACTGGTATGTGAATCTCAGAGCATTCATCTCCGCTGGAAGAACCCCCCTCTTCATCCGCTAAGTGTCCTTCACTCGTCGGAGAGGGGTTCCTGAGGTACATTTCACCCGCGTAGCTGATCCCCGACGGATCAGGATAATTCAGCAGGGCATTTGCCGTGGAGTCGTCAGGCGACCAAGAGCGCCTCCTCTGCGAAGCACTTAGGTCTTTGAGTTCCTCGCTGCTGTTGAACACTTCTGCACTGGAGAGGTTTTCGAGAGATTCGCAAGTACTGAGGGAGCTTTCCGATTTACTTCTCCAAAGGGCATTGTGTCTCTGTTTGCTGTAACAAACCAAGCCAAGA
>VJOZ01064071.1:5349-16223 GCA_009801055.1 Stichopus horrens
TGGAACAAAAAAAAATAATAATAAAAGTCCCAAAATATCACATCATACCGTATTTCACCCACGATGTAAGAATGAGTTGATGTAGAAAACGTAAGTCACTATATCGTTAGCTAGATCTGTTGTAAATTGAATGTAAGCATGGTTACCACAAATTAAACATGCAGTAATGAATTAATTACTTACTCAATGGATTAATGAATAAATAAGTGAATAAATAACTGGATGAATGAATAAGAGAATGGATGACTTAATGAGTGAGTGAATAAATGGATAGCTTACTGTATGGATGAATGAATGAGTGAAAAGTGACTAACTGACTGACTGATTAAATGAGTGAGTGAATGAATGTACGCTTGATTTGACCGGATTTCAGGTAGTACGCTGAATGAAAAGAAGGCTGAATATTTTTCAACTAATCAACGACTTAAAAAACGGGCATTACTAAACAATATATAATTTAACTTTCTTTCATGAAAGTTCAGAGATTGCAAAGAACTGCAGGATGTCCACGATCTCTCTAAACAATGCAAATACTTGAGACCACCACTGAGGGTACATTCTACGTTAAGAGTCACTTTGGAAAAATGTCCTGTATCCAGTTGCAGAGGATGTTTTCGAAGCACGTTAAGTGGAGAATCGAAACTATTAACGCAGTAAATCATTTCCTTAATCATTTTAACAAATGCAGTCAAATGTAGCAAGGTTCTACAACATAAAATGATGAGCGCGAAATAAAGATATGTAGTACGTACAATAATTACATCAGTTATAGGGTAATTACTCAGCCCTCAGGCATAGAATCATTGCAAAGGAGGAAAAGCTTAAAAAAAGAAGAAAAAAAAACATGCAAACAAACTGCGAGTTTTCGAAGGTAGCACGCTTTGTATCCTCTCCAGATATGTTGAATATGCAATACACGATTTAGCATTTACAAATAATGCCGCAATTGAATTGAACGAAGCGTTGAAAATTATACTGTTTATTATATGAATTGCTACTGCGCTGTGGCACGGCGTGTGCTGTTTTTGCAAAGGGTATTTTCCGTCAGTTGCTCTTTATTTTGTAATAGAACATGTTGTGTGTTCAATTTAGCGTTCAAACTAATTCAATTTACTGGTCAAATTACGGGGTTTTCATTGACTATCAATTAACGTTAGGAACAGGGATTTCTGTCCTGCAGGAGTTAGTTATAATATCAAAGGATATCTGGCTATGGCTACAAGATACTGATTTGCTCTGACAACGATGTTGCTTCATGTTGTAATTTTCTCTTACTGCTTACATTAGGCATAGAGAGCATATCACTAAATTATGGTATGGGTATCACTCACATACAAATTTAAAAGCAACTTTAATACTGAAAGTCAAGTATTGTTATTTAAAAGAGTCACATTTAAAGAATTACGTTGTTTTGTCATTTGGTCTATATCTATTTATTGTTATTCTGTTTGCCTATTGACCCATTTTCTGTTTGAATAAGAAAACGAAAATAATTATTACGGTGCTCGCTGCAAAAAGAGAACGATTGTCATTAACGTGTATGTGTTTACGATCATGGTATGCAAACCGCAAAAATCTTACCACTTATGTCTCCTACTTACAGGTTGGAAATCTTAATGGCGGTTAGTGGCAATGACAATGACTATGGTGTGGTGATACTTATGATTCGGTGGGTGCAATTTGTAGAACAGAAATATCCATTTGACTTGAGACACTATAGCCAAGTAGGTATATTTTTCTATAAAGTTTGTACGCTTTGAGAATCATTCGTTCTGAGTTGGATGACTTTTCTTCGTTCCCATTCTTGTATGTTGTTCAATTTAATTCTGTTATTATTGCTATTACTTGCTTTACAGAAGTTTTTTCCTTCAATAGTTACTTTCATTCGGTTCCGGGAATAAACTGGCCAACCCAGCTGGACAGCACTTCCATATGTTCTTCGTTGCTTATGGCATCAGATCGAGTAATTTCATCTTGTCATCCCTTAATTATTGAATTATGCTTTTCCCGTTTGTAACCTTGAATTTAGCAGGGCCTTCCAATGATGAAAAAGGGAATTGTCTCTTTAATTACTTGGAAGTGATTACAATGAAAATGGGATACCGGTCAACAATTCTCCATGGGAAAAGTTGTCAACCTTTTTGCGCTTGGCATGATAGGTGTGACTGAATAATTTGTGTTGAAAACAGGCTAACGAATCACCCCTGAATCATCAAGCCAGGTTAGTCTTAGTTCTTCCATCTTTAACACTGCGGGTGTAATGATTTTTACTCTTTCAGAAGGCTGATATGCAAGGGATAAATTAAGTAACAAAACTAAATGTTGGTTGTGCTGCTAGTAATCCTCTTTGTCATGTCTTCATAATGTCATGCGGTTGTCCTCTAACTTATTTCGAAATTACATTACCTCATTTGTAAAGAAGATATGTAATCATCCATTTAAAAGAGTCACATCACCTAAATCTTGCAGTAAAGCTTCAATTTCAACATATTTCAGAACCTGGTACAAAAACAAGAACGAAAAGAGGAAAGTTACCAAGAAAACGCAAGGAAAACTAAAAGTTGTGCCAAAACTTGAACATGCATGAAACAGAAGCTGAAGAGAAGAATAGAATTTTGTGATTTAAAAAGTAATGTGAACAAATAATGTGGTCCTTGCTTGCTAGTTTCTGTTGTTTCAAAATCAGGAATGCACATTAAGCTTAGCTCATTTTCTATCGCACAAATGTTTAGATTATTCCAACATCATTATCATAAAATGCAGTGGGTGGAGTGGCGAAAATTGTATCAGAAGAGTTCAATTAAAACGGGATTGATTGTTGGTATTTCACAAACAGTATAAGTATTTTTTTTGTTGTTCAAACCATGTCTCAGTTGCATGTTCTCTTCAGAATTCACGACTTTTTAAAGAAATACATGGTGCGTTGCGTAGTAGTCAGAAGCTTGTGATGACACAACCACATCAATGTCCTTTCTTTATAATCTTGAAGGACCTTTACGGAGTTGACGGATTTTACACTGCAATACAAAAAGAGATTAGATCTGGTTGAATTTTTTCCCTCCAAAAAGGATACATTTATTCACAAAAGTGTGTCCTTCCCCTTTCTTCGTCAACCTTGTGAAGAGACTTCAAAACGAGAAGATGAATATTGAAGAAATATTTAATAAAACGTGATAGCACTGCATAAGATTTCATCTCACTTCAGATAAAAGGGGGACACGTCATTCAGTTCACTGACTGATTCAAGAGGGGATCATTGTTGTCACGCATCATCTCCCGCCTCTTTAAAGAAGGACCAAAATTATTTTCGAAGAAAACATGGTTGACTTCTGTAGTATGTTCCACACCATAAATATAAGTTATAAGTTTCAACTGACTGATGAACTTTATGTAAAATGAGATGTACATATGACAGTTTCTTCCAGTCCAAATTTGATAAGGCTACCATGTGCAGTTACTGTTGTCCAATAAAATCACTTACGAGTAACCATACATTGTAAATATAATTGTCATATGTCAATTCCATTTGACTTATTCTGACAGTCCGAGTCTAATGCTCTGTCATGTGTCCATATTGTCCGACAGAATCACGAGAAACTGATAAGTGCTGAATAAAGTTGTCATATATCGATTTAATTTGACATATGGCAGTTTTTCACAATCACAGTCCTGTACGTTGCCATGAGCTCCTTTTACCCAATAGAATCTTGAGACGCTGACAGATTCGGACTAAATTTGTCATATTCTGAGTTATTCTTACATACGACAGTTTCTTCCAATCAGTGTCCTGTCATGTGTTCCATATTGTCCAATAGAATTTTGAGAAACTGACATATATATGTTGAGGAAGATTGTCATATGTCGATTTAATCCTACGTATGACAGTTACTTTCTAGCTGCCATGAATCATCCAATAGAATCTTGAGAAACTGACAAATGTTGAGAAAAATTGCTATATGTCGATTAAATCTTACATATGTCAGTGTCTTTCGATCAGAGTCCTGTCAAATTTTCAGTATTGTCTAATGGAATCTCAAGGAAACCGATAGATGCTGATGAAAATTATCATATTTCGATCTTATTTTATATATGACAGTTTGTACGCCTGAGACCTATTTGTCCAATAGAATCTTGAGAAACTGACAGATGAGTAATAGTAATAGTTGAGTAAAATTGTAATATGTCGATTTAATGCTACATATCACAGTTTCTTCGAATCAGGTTTCTGTCATGTGTTTCACATTGTCTAATAGAATCTAGAGAAACTGATAAAACTCTCATAAAGTGCTCATTTACAAGAGTAGCTATTGTACCGAACTTAGAATTAAATTCATCGAAATATTCTGGTCGTCGGTCGTCGCAACCCTGGTGTCAAATGTCTTCACAGCTCCGGTAATGTAAAATCAGTAAACAGACGCAAAAGTTGATATTATTGTCCAGCACGTGATATATGTTTATAACTCATTGATTTCTCCATTGACATATTGATGTTAAATTGCAGCATGTTGATATTTATTCTGGCATATTGACATTTTTTCTCTAACATTTGAAACACTGTCCCTCCGTGGTCTGAAATACCCATTGAATTTTTTCATATTTCCATCTACAACAATTTTGACATCAAAAGATGCTCAATATTGCACCAGATTTTCCGTTTTTCAATATAACACTTTTTGTGACTTTAAAAGACAACAAATATTGCACTAAAGTGCGTCTAAGGTTACCTGGTAATGAAAAGGTTCTTAAACGGGACGGGGACACCCTCTGTAACCTTCTCCCAGGCCAACCATCATTCATCTCATGCTAAACCTATCAAAATACTTTTGTATGACATTAGGTTATTTGTATGTTTTAAGTAAGAAATTGCAGACATAAGATCTGTATTTCATGACCAGGTACATAAACTAAGCCAATAAAGTGTACAACTGAGTACTGAACTGCCCGGGAACTGAGTAGAGTAAAGCCAAAACTCTGAAAAACGTAATTCCTCGACTAGTGACGGTGATAGTTCTGGTTTCACCGCCAAATCAGACCCACGTGCTGAAAATTGGTCATATGTCAACGTATCGCAACCTTCGGGGTGGATCTGGGAGTTTTTAAAGGGGTTCCAACACATTTAGTACTATCTAAGCGGAGCGCCAAATTAACTGGTGAAGAGTGAGAAGAAAAACTTTGCTCTCCATCCTCCCCTCCTTCAGATGGCAGGAAATGGCACTCGTCTATCGTCTAAAGCTGCGGGTAATCAGCCTGAAAAAAGGCACACTATGACTGAAATTGTTCAATTAATGAAAAAATCAGATGGAGGTGACACAAAATCCTTAGAACTGCTCATCATCCTCTTTCCATTTGTTCTTTAGAATTCACGTGTTAGTTTGTTCAATTAGTAATTGTGAATTCTCTCTCTAGATAGTAGGAAGTCGTCTCCCATGGTCTACAGTAACTCTTTGCACTCTTGAGAAACTTCAAAAAACAGTTGCTTAAGCTCATGTCTTCGTGCCCTCACACAAACAGCTCGATGGAATTTGTTTGCAACAAAAGTGTACAATTGCATGATTCCATCTACAAAATACAGTTTATCCCTTCATGACTCAGGAAAACAATATTTTGGCCCACCTTTGCTGGGTTCACCCCGGATTCGCCGGCCTGGGATTCTTAGAATTTTGTCACGATTCAAGTGAACATGGAACCGCCCTTTTTAAGTATTGTGGTATTATTGAAAGTGGATAGGATCTCCTTAGCTAGTCACTGAACATCTCGTCCAACTGTCAAAAAATACTCTTTTAGAAAAAATGATTGTAAGACGAGTGATTGTTTTTGGTTACAACAGCAGGCTTGCAATCCGCCCACGGACGTCATCAAGTTAAAAGAATGACATTGCGTCGGTTACTTGACCTTGCAGTGATTTTACACAGTAAATTTAAAGTGAATTAATGTAATAATTAATGTGTAATACTGTTAAACTCTTCGGTGTGAACATTTACTTAAATTGGCTTTATGTCCACCAACAGGATAACACTGACTACAAAGAACAAAGTTATTTCATAATCATCGTAGCAAAACTTATGTACCTAATCTTGCTTTTATCAAACGTGTCAAGAGACTTGTCCGAAAATGTATTTAAAAACCCCTTACTTGTGTCGGAAAATGTAGCTCAATCGAGTTGTGGTTTATCTTGTGTGTACTTGCTTAGTACAACTTGCTGGGGAAAGCTATTCTTTCAGGTCGTTGATTCGAGGTTGGTAAAACCTTCGAAATACCCACTGTGTACGGAGACTGGTGAAGGGTGCATGTCCACCTTTCACAACCTATAATATCGTCTCGTCACTCAGACAAATCTTACGGCAGGCCGGTTGGTAAATCGCTGACATCATAGAGATAGAATACTGTGTTTTGGAAAGCGTCTACCGTTTAAGTGTAAACTGGATGAAGTAGTCTCATAAGTTTCTGATTACTACGTCATTTCCGCAAGCTACTTCTGGTGGATACGGAAGAGCAACTACCACTGTCGTAGTTTCTCGCTGAAAAAGTCCCTGCTCCTTATGAAAAAAGGATTTTCCCGGACCTCTATGCACTTGGGATAGGGGTCAGGAGCCCGTGGACTCCTCCACTGTATCCTCTCTTGCTTCTACTACGTTGTTTGTTCTCTTATTCATCCAATTTCCTACAGATTCTTTTTCAACAGTGGTGTGCAAATTTGGAATAGCATAGACAATAATGTCAAGAGCGAAAAACATTTTCTATTTTATATACAAGATGTTGTAAGGATCACCTAAAGCACTATAGAAGGTATTACTTGTTTGTCGTTTCTGTCTGCTTCACCTTGATGTTTTTTCTGTATCTGTCATCGTGTAGTTTTCTTCTGGTGAACTGCTTGTACAAGCTTCTTCTCCAAGTTCTTGTTGTTTTCCTTTTGCATGGCTGTCTTGTATTTGATGTGTAAAATACAATGAAACTGAAGAACATATGAACGACGATATTTGCAGTGCGCATTCGTAACAGAACATGAAGGTGGAACTTTCTGTCAAATAAATAATAACTACACGATTATTTCCAGGATGTATGATGAGTTTAAAACAATAAGGGAAGTTGGAACTACGGAAAATGGAAGTTATTCGATATGTTTAACATCCTCCGGAGATTCAATGCGTTGGACGTGATTAGTAATAAACTATATTCGCTTACATATGGAATAGGTTTCATATTTCAGTATCTCTTTCTGGTTTCTCGTCTTTTTTCCGTGCTTGTGATAAGCATGTTTAAGCGGTGTTTTATTGCATTATCTGGTCTTGAAACAATGACATCACTAAAATTCTTGCACATCTTTAATGAAAACGCCTTTTCCGCTAACAATTGACTCAATTTCAACTTACGCTACCTCAAAGTCGAACATTTTATTCGATAATTATGACCAACAAATTAAAATTCATTGTATATGCTGCTAACGTAGGCCTACTGTAATAGGCTGAGTGGAACTCCAGACAGGTTCGTCCTCCTGAGTCCCCTCCCACCCCCCCAACCGGATACGGGCCTGGTAACCTGGGTGAAGTCTCCAGGGCAGGGCAGTTGATGAAACTTATCAAGGGGATCGCAAAGTGGACGTACCTACAAATTGTTGACTCTCGATAGGTTCCTTCTCTTTTCATATATGTGTGAGTGTCAGTGCCTTGTCAGTAATGTCACGGGTTGTTTCTGAAGTTACAGTATGGACACACACACACGAACACAATATGATCACACGGGTCTCATAAATTACAAAATCTTCACAGTATTCATATGATTTGAAAGCACTCAGTCGGCAAACAAAAGCTGGATTGAAGAATTTCAGTCACAGATATGGATTTATGTATATTGCGCAATTTGTTCCTTTCTTGTTTCACATAATACCATAAGCAACCCTGTCTTGACAGTTCAAGAGAGTAGCCTTTTTATCAAGACAGTTGGAAAAATAATGTTAGTGACCAGTGTACAGAACCTTTCACAGAAATACGAGAAGATGTAACATTAAAAAAAAATCTGCAATCTTAAACGTACTGCTGTGGTTGCGTGGTGGTTGACTATCGTGAAGTAATCAGGAACCGTCCTCGGAATGCCAAGTATGGAAAGCTGAGGAGAAAATTGAGCCATTCACAGGGTTTGTTGTTTTGTTTTTTATGGTGGCGCTCCGCTTAGTCTTCCTACAACTGCCCCGAACCCAGCCACTTTTTCTTAATTCCTAGGGCAGATCAGGACGGGGGAGGTTAAACTCCCTTGAGTTTTTTTTTCTGATTTTTCTTAAGTAGGCTCCTTTTTTATTACTTGCATTAAGCATCTACCCCTTAGGAATCAGAATAAATCTGGATCATTATTACCCATTTGGCAACAACCAACCACCCCACCCCACCCTACCCCTTTGGAGGAAGCCCGGATCCGCCCCTGAATCTGTAGAATACCTATTGGAACGGACAGGAACAAATAATGGCAACAACGATTATTGGTTCTTTAGTCAAGTACGTTACTGACTAATTTATTGACCTATTCACTGTTTTACTTTTATACCTCGGAGATAGGAGAGAGCAATATGGCAAGCAAACGCATGTAATGTATTCTAATAATGAGTTTGCATTTGTCGTACTTAAGAGAGCTTACTTTGTCCTTTTCAATGGTAATTCCATCCCTTAAAGGGAGGTTACTTTACTAACCAACCATGTGACGTGTGGAGGAAGACTGTGCAGGCTTATATATTACAAACTCAAGTCGGGTGACTACGGATTCAATAATTTTAGATCAAAGTTGGTATCGTTGTAACAAGGTCAGTTCAGATGGCAAATCTTGTGATCACTCTTGAACTTAAATCATCTTACTGTGACTCGACCTTTCGATCTTACTCCAAAGCTACAGGTAAGCAAGCTTCACTGCCTTAAATTCCATCACCTCTTACCACTCAGCAAAGGCAGCGGATAAACATACTTTTTTTTGGGAGAAACAAGCTGCTTAAATCTTGGAAAGGCTCCATCCAGATCCGTCAATAAATTTTAAATGATATTTCTTTGAAGATTTTCCATAATCTGCTATCTCACAGGTAACTACCATTCTTACCACTTTTGCAGAGTAAATCTGATTTCACAAAAAAAAATATGTGCCAATAGGAGCGTATCTATTAGACTTTGCTGACAGACGGGACGAGTGGACAAAAACAGCGCTGGATGGAGTAAAAGAAAAACACATTTTCATGCGGGAAGAAATCATACTACAGTTCATCAAGAATTTGATAATTATTAATAAAAATAATTTGATGCATAGGTGCATACTAACAAAACTCTGCTGAACATTTCTCTCTCTCTCCACCTCTCTCACCTCTCTCTCTCTCTCTCTCTCTCATTACGGTTGTTATAACCTTTGGAAATGTACCACCGTTGTATTAACGGGGGACAACTCTAGCTTTACCCACCAACAGAGCTGGTTTCTTAACTTAAAAAATAATCCGTATTATTTATAGTTTCGGAGTTCTTCGCGGTCTTACAAACCGAGACTATTACGGAACGACGACAGAATGATATCTAAACTAAAAGGAGTTAAAATTATCAATTGCAGTAGGCAATGTGCAAATCTGTCAATGTATGATTGTGGTGAAAAGGGGAAGATGCACATAAAAATACACAAAAATAAATACAAAGAAGTGTTTCACCCGTGCAGTGACTCTTTCCAAGGACTCATTTTTTCATATTAAAATATATTGTAGCAACTTTCAGTATACCTTTACTTAGTGAATCTGTTCATTAGATCACTCACTTCGCGACACTTAACCTCATCTCTATTTCGACAATCAGGATGCATCGCCTCAATTCACGATTTATGACCATTTTGCCTCACTTCACGGCACTGACTTTCTTCAGGTCATGTCACTTCCTGAACGTTCATTCGCTTGTCCCGTCAGCGATTCTTCGATGCTTATGAGTTTTACTGCTGGTGAAAGAATCAAACATGTAGCATCTCCTGTAAACGTAACAGGCTACATGGCGTTGCCACAAAAGTTTAATTAACGAAACATTCACATAGACAGTAGCATTTCTTGAATGACGTCAATATATAGACTTGTAATGTGTATTTTTTTTCTTTCTGTCGTGAGTCCACTATTACACTGATTCATTGACCGCTGCCTATAGACAACTTTCCCGCCAAAAAACAGAAAAAGTGATGTTATGTGAAAGAAGTGTATTTTGGAATTGTTTCAGGAACACTGCGAAGACAGAAATCAGTCACACTTTAAAATCACTTTCGCTTTCGGCATTTTTCCTTGTCCGAGCAGATATCGTTTCATAAACCATAGAACAATAAGCATTATTAGTTTCCCTTATGGCTGGGAGCAGGGTACGTGGTTTTGCAGACCTTTTGTCGAAGTTAATGTAGAAGGGTAACACGAAAGGTAAGAGCGCCACCATTTGATACTATTTTTCTCAATTCGTGGCCTTTATGTCCATTTTCTTGTCATTTTGCACTCTTTACTCATTTTGTTCTCTTTTGACGGATATTTTTTCTTATGTTGCTCTCTTTTCTAATTTTATTCTCTTCTCTCATTTGTTGTCTCCTTATTTTGAGTTCTGTTGCCATTTTGTACCAATTTGTTTCCTTTTACCTTCTACTTTTGTGCATTCTCCTCCCTCCCTCCCTACCAGTAAAATATAGCACGAACTCTGCATATTATACACCATTAGCATTTTTGCCTAATCCTCACATCGTTCCCGTCTGTCTTCTTGGCCAATCCCCTTTTCAACTAGAAGAATTGAACTTGCAGGCAAGTACATCGAAGCCCATTGGGACTGTGAACATATAGGCCTATGCTGCACCAGTGATTGCAGATCCGCACAGTAACACGTACGGCTTAGGCTACGAGATAC
>VJOZ01064170.1:2266-13644 GCA_009801055.1 Stichopus horrens
GTGCAAAGTAATATGGGCCCCATATGTTTGTCGACATGGGGCCAATAAGGGGTCCATGTTAGAAAGTTGCCTTGGATATTGACAACAAAAAATGACTGCAGGTCTTCACAACTGATATTTCCGAAACGAAGAAAACAACACGGGTTATTTGCAGCCTTCAAACCAATAAAGCACTCTCCCTGTTACTGTACACATAAGCAATGGGAACCTACATACTAACAAAACGAAATACAAAAACTGAAAAACACAATAAGCTTTGTAGGTAATGATACCAGACACAATAGGCTACGAATATAGTTGCCAATGTTTACAATGTTGAACAAGCATGTAATAATGACGTCGTTACGATCTTGCGTTTTCCAGTGACGATCCTACAACCATAAAAAGTTTATTGCCTTGTTGCACAGCGTGATGAATGAAAATTGCTAGTACAGTCAAGTCACCCATAACAGGAGAACAGGAGAAGACAGTGCTCACATTTCGTGACAAGACGCAATGACTTTCGAAAAAAAAAAACAAAGAAAGTACAAATCTTCCATTTAAAATCGTCAACACTTAATATCATAGGAATGTTCAGTGAAGATGTGAGTTTGATCTTTTGAATTCTTTTTTTTTAAGTTTTCGTCGTATATTTTTAAAATTCTAGATTTAAGGTACACATTACAGTCTGGTGTCGCTCTCTTGTTAAAGACGCAGCGAAAATATTTGATTTTGGTGGATCCATTACGATATACGTAGTGACTCCGTTGTTATTTTATTCAGATGTCCCTAGCTTTAGCCTCGTTTACAACCTTTATAAGATGATCTAATTCTGCGTCTAGGTCAACTGTTTCAATGCCAACTTGACTCTCAACTGTGCCTAGAAGCAAATCATTGTCCGTGTCGGGCAAAATCAAGCAGAGAAAGGACTTCCCCGTCTTAACATCTCTTGGAAACATTGTTATAGGAGCAATATGTGATCCCTCTTCAACGACCCAATCACACAACCTTTGGAACACTAATGGCGCAAAATGGCGTAGACTGACCCCTCGCTCTCTTAATTCTGACTGTATGTTGATAAATGTCACTTGCTTATCTCTCCTACTTAAAGACGCCCTTTCTTTTTCCAAGTTTGGTGGAACTTGTATAATCAGGGGTTCAAAGCCAGATCTAGGTACACTACTGTAGGGCGAATCTAAGCCTATGCTAGAACTCAGTGTCACTTTGGCGCACTTCCTTATTACCGAACCTCTACTATTATTCCTTAAAATGACTTTTGTCTTATTGTTGACAAACAATTCACTTTCAATATTGACAGAAACAGCCAAAACAAATTTCAGGTCCGAGTTGCAATTGTAACATAGTTTCCACAAAAGATGAGAGTTGTTCCTAAGTGTGTCTAAGGTTAAATACTCGGGAATGGCTACGTCACAACTGCCTTGTTGCGCAGCAATAAAACGATACCCATCGTCGATAGAGCAGAAGTCTAGGGCCACGATACCTTTGCCATGTAACATGTACTCTCGTTTGGCGAACAGTGACAACTTGTGTTGTATACCACGGTTATATCGGCAATGAAACAGAATTCGCTTACAAAGGCTATTTACATTTCCAAGCGGACATATCCTTTTGTGTTTACTCCAATTGGTCAAACGACATTCACGTGAACAATAGTAAGTGTAACAATGATGACATGTTTTGTATCTTTTCCTTGCGTCAACGAGCTGCATTTTCTTACCACAATGTCTGTTGCTACATTTTACAATGATCAAACTATCACTGCTTTCCGCACCTCTTTCTAACTTCAACAATTTTTTATGTTTTTCCTGTATACTTTTAATGACTAACTTCCCGGGCGACTCTCTATCACTTCCACTTGTAAACCCCGCGGCATATTGATCCGAATCTAATGCCGCCGTCGAGGAGTCCCAGCCATGAGCTGTTGCGAAATCAGGAAGCAAAGAACCGTCTGAGCAGAGACTACTATTACGACTGAAAGTTCCTTCAAGTAAACTTTTCGACGATTCCGGTAGTACGCTTTCTGATCTGTTGTCACCTTGCGCCTGATCGTATTTGTCACGAGTGAACAAAAACTTTCTTCCACATTTTTCATGTAAACTCGCATCATTAATTGCCTCAAATGAGAGACCTCGTTCAATACTTTGAGTAGAGTAGTTGCAAAACGAGTTCTTTGGTAAGGAATCTTCAAAACCGTCAAATTGTAAATAGTTTTCACGAATTTGACTTGAATGTGATACAGAAAGAGAATTATCCCGATTGTTTACGAGAGTTTCATTCATTTCACTTTTTGTTTTCAAATTGTCTTTAGAACAAGGTCCTTTATGACTCACCTCAGGGTAATTATCAAGGTCCTGTTGATCTTCATGGTCCCTTATCCAGTTGCTGCTAGGGTTATAATACGGCTTAATGTCGGAAGAAAACACCTCGTCTGATGAAGAAATTTCAACATCATAGTCGACGGCTGTGCCACCATCTCCTCTGTCAACGGCTGGTTGAGGACCTGTGTAGTCACTAGACAGATAACTGTTAGACAATTCATTATTATTTACATGGTCATTTGAGTCATTAGGGGTTGGTGTACTGTAATTACTGAACATACTGGACGTGAGACAAAATACAGCTGAGCCACTTGCAGAACGGACGGCTGGGTTCACTGTCGGTTTTTTTAACTGTTTCACATTCTCAAGATCATCAGGTTTGGTTCTAGATTCCCTTAATTCGTTCTTTTTGTGCTGATCCTCCATTTCCATTTCTCTTGGCAGATTAGGTGCCGTCATTGATGCATTCTTGATCTGTGGAGGTTCTGTTCCCATAAGCTCCTCAGCAGACTCGACTTGAAATAACTGTCTAGGTCCTGGGTGGTCTTTAAAGTTGTAATCTGATTCCGAAGGCTTTGTCTGATTGGGGGACGGAGAAGCTGATGTATTCGGACTTAAACCTTGTGTCTGTACGTTTAAAGTATCAAACGTCCAGCTATCTGGAAGAGAGTTTGCGGGAGAAATCCTTCCGTCATCAGGTCGAGAAAAATCTTTTCTTCGAAAACTTGCCGCAGTCAAGAAAGGCAGCTGAGTCGAGATGGTGGAAAAATGCTTTCTTTCCCCAGTGGGAGTAGCAGGAGTGCTAGCTGTCAAACGTTTTGGCTTAAACGTCCAGTAACTTGGTAAGCTCCGCACATTTCCACTCGTAACTAATCTGTCATAGTGTGGAGATTTTCGAAACCAGTCAGGTAATGACATTTGCTTCAGATTTTGTCGCATACGTTGTAACTGCTTGTCGATAACTCCATCATCGGTATATTCACAGTTACTAGGAAGCTCTTCGGAGATTTCAGGAGCAACGTCGGGTTCTGTAAAAAATGTTTTTTTGGACTGCACTGGTTTCTGTTGAGATTTAACTTCAGAAAAAATTTTGTCGTAGTTTGGAATTTCAAACTTAAGTGAGTCGATGTCGAAAACTGGGCAAGGTTTTGCAGATATTCTAGTATCCTTCGAGGCTGGGTTTTTCGCCGTATTGGAGTTTCCGACTACAGGGTTGGTGATTGGAGGACTTCTAGGCACGCTATCAAGGTCTTGGTGCCAGGCAGTTACATTCTGAGCAGAACTGCATTCCTTCTGTTCTAAAAGATCTGAGCTTCGTTTATTTGATTCTTGAGGTAGTTCCTTCTCTGTTGGCGTAGATATTTGTGGAGCTTCTCTCTCTACTACAGCAAGTGTGTCTTGTGTTTCATGAACTGAATCGTGTTTTTGTTGAACTGGTTTTGCAAGCCCTTGTGTTGTTCTCAATGACCTTTGCTCTTCTGTTATATGCGCTTGAATTACAGGTTCTTTGTCCCTTTGGTCAATATCGTTTTGTTTACCAAATTCTGTTGTTGCCAGACGACTATCTCTCTCTTGTTTATCTTCCTTCGACATTTCTACACCAAGATTTGTTTCAAGATCGGTAATAACATCCTGAATTGCAGCGCGAGCATTACCCTGAAGTTTTCTAAACTTCCGCCTACCGGATCTATCTCTCGATGGCTTCTCAGACTGTGAATTATCGTTTTGATCATTTTCCTTTTCCTTTCCTCGGTCCAGAAGAAAAGGGTCCTTGTTCACTTGCGGAGGACTTTTGTATGCGGGATCAACGTTTCTTACAACAGAAAACACATTTGGATCTAATTTGTCTTTGTCACCAGTTCTAGTTTCATTCGCCTCTGAGACATCTTCTGTATTACCTGTTACGTTCAATAAATGTTCCTTTTTGAATGGTTTAAATCTTTCAAATGATGAAGGCGTGTTTTTAACGATGGTGGACAAAACATCTTCATCCTTTGACGGGATTTGGAGTTCTTCTGCTACACTCGTGGTAGTAGCAACTTCACTAACTGCAATCTTTGTCGGATACTGAACAGTCTGTGGTTGGGCCGTTTGTGACATTATCACCTTCACCGGCACTTTGGAATAATTTAAATTAATTGCTTTTGTTGGTGACACTGTGGCCTTCACTCCAATGCCTTTATCCTCTTCAGGTAAAGTTTGTTCCACTACCTCAGCAATTTTGACAACTTCCTCTTCCATAGGTTGCATGATCTTAAGTGGTGATATAATCCTTGTTGGTGACTCATGATCTGTAGGTGTAACTTCTTCATCATCAGAAGAAGAATCTTCAAGATCTTCGTTTTCAACTAAAGGGGCACTATCATTGACAGGAGTTCTTTCAGGTGTATCTTCTCTGTGGACGATAGATGTTTGCCCGACGAGGGCAATGACAAAGCTACGATTCATATCTGTGGCGCTGCTATCCTCACCAAAACTTTGCTTGGAATCAGTATCTGCATCTTCCTCGGATTCTTCGTCTGTAATTACATCTCCGTCTTCCATTATGAAAGCAGAATTTTCGCTGGCATCATCGTCTAAACATACTTCTATTTCGAACTCTTCATCTTCTCCGTCACTAATTTCAGTAAATGAAACTGGACTTTTGTCTCGACGTATATCATCGGTAGAGGGGAACAAAAAATCGGGATCTGTCGATTTTTTCTCGTTGCGTCCAGCAGTATTTTCTGAGGACTCATCGGTTAGCACCAGGGTATCTCTCTCTGGGGGTGCTGGTTTCACATTTTCTAGTGAGTTCATTGTCTCGCCTCCAGGATTTTGAACAACTGTGGAACTGCTTGACTCACTTTCCACACCACTACCAACTTCTGCAGCCATGGCATCTTGCAAAGGTACATGTTCTATGAGGGTTGCTGCAGGCGGGGAGGATGGAGAAGGATCAAAACTTCTTGGGCTGACGGAAACATCACCTTCTTCCGCAGATGAGCTGTCCTCAGCAGAACTGTATTCACTGGTGTCATTAGACCATGGCTCTACTTCTTCGGGTATTGTTTCAAGCCTTTGAAAAACTGGTTCCATTGCATAATCTGGGAAATAATCTAATGCGGTGTCACCAACCACGACATCGTCATCAAAGTCGTCATCGTATTCGTCCAAGTCTGGAATATACATAGTCCCAGCTCGACTATGATATTCTGGTTGATTGGAATATTGCAGATCAGAGAAATGCATGTAATCATCAGAACTCGCGGAAGGCATTATTTGGGACTGGCTACATCCATCTTCATACTCGTCATAACCAACAGCATCCACCGCTGGATAATACATGGTTCCAGCCTGTGGTGAAGTGGATTCATTGTAGGAACGATCTACTTCTGCATTGTGGTAGTGATGGGAAATGTCTGGATGGTATTCGTAATGTGGTTGTCGGTCATATGGTTGATACCTTTCGGAATAATCTGCTTGGTCATAAGTATAACTAAAGAATCGATCAGGATTGCTCTGCTGATTATGACCTAAACCTTCATTGCCAGCAACAGTATTACTACCTTCATTGGACTTATGGACTTCACCTTCTTCTGGAATCTCCATTTGTGGTGACTTTGGAAAATTATTTTCGAATAAGTCTAAATGGCCATTGATTTTCTCATCACTGTTTGTTACATTACTCGGCAATGTAGAGAAGGTGCTATCTGGAGCAGAATATTGCTTACTGGAAGTAGCAGAAGAATCTGCTTCTTCTCTTCTAATAGCTGGAGAGGTCACACTGTAATTCTGAGAATAAGAAGGTTTATAACCAAAAGTCATGGGGTGTTCGGACCCTGGGTTAGACATGTAAACGGATGGATGGTATACACTACTTGTTTGCGGGTGTTGAGTGCTCTTATTTTCATTATCGTCAGAGTATTGAGGTGGAGGAGGTACTTCAGGCTGCTCTTCACTTTCTTCAAACTTGAATTTCGATAATTCTTCCCCTGGTGGTTTTATGGTAAGTGGTGGACGAGGTGAGGGTATTGGTCTACCTGTCTTTTTATCAAATCTTTCACTTTCTATCACATCCGTGTTCAGAAGACTTAAGGCAGGAGCAGTCGTTGATATCGAATTATCTTCATCTCTGTCACTATCTGGTTCAGTAATGGTTGTTGCGCTTGATTCAGATATACTCAGAGGTGAAATGAGGTCCTCTTGCTGCTTGAACGGTTCTCCAGTCTTGGATGTTTTGGTACTATTACCTATCTTTTCATTTTGTGATGCTTCCATGTATCCAGATCTGTCGTAAGCATCATCTTCCGAGTTATATCCTGTGCGGGGTTCTGAAATACTGACATTGACTTCAGAATGTTGCGGTAATGGAATAACAGTTTTGTTGACCTTCACTCCTCTCAGACAAAACACAGTTGAAAATGGTTTCTTAGGTAAGATTTTATCCGCCTTTTCTTCCATTTCTTCAGAATCGGACGATATAGAATGGCTTCTGTTTGAACCATTGTCATCAGCGATGTGATTTTGAGGTCCACTCTCAAATGCGTTTGGAGAAATCATAGTTTCCTCGTCCTCACTTGGCAACACATGTTCTTGGACATGATCGTGGAAATTCGGTGTCTGTATAAGTTGCAACACACTACGTGGTTTTGGTTGAGGATTAGTCGTCGCAGCTAGTCTATCAGTAAGACCATCAGAGTGTTCAACACTGCTGCCAATCATGTAGCTTTCCTTATCCACAATTTCATTTGGTATGTTGACTTTAGTATCGTTGGTATCACTCGCATGCAGTGTCGGTTTACTTTGATCCTGCAAGGATGGCTCTGTGGGAAATCCAAATTGATTGCAATAGGCACTCTCGTTTACATCCTTAAAATTACCACTTTTCGTATTTTCCTTCACAAATTTGGATGCCTTCGCATTTTGTCCTTCTTGAGAAGCTATGGTATGAGGTTGGGCGACAGGTGCTGGTGGTTTTGGAACAGACAGATTTTGTGGCCGCTTCAAAATTTCTGGCTTCGAAGTTCTTGGCTGGGTTGTCCGCTGGTCTACAACTGTTTTTGAAGGCAACGAAACAGCTACCTTCTGCTGATGCTGTGTAAATTGTCTTGTTGGTTGTTCTGAAAGAGGTCTTTGCGGTTGTTGAGGTTTCTCATTTTGCTGTCCCACAGTTTGAGATGGTTGTTGGGCAATTACTTTTGATGACTTTTGCAGAGCTATTCTTGCCTCCTCTTGAGCGCTTGCTTTTTGAGGTTGCTGAACAGCCATTCTTGGCGGTCCTTGAGTAGTTGTTTTTCGGGGCTGTTGAACAGCAATCTTTGGTTTTGGTTGGACAAGTGGTTTTGGGTGACTCTGGGCATTTGGGATTGGAGACTGTTGAGAAGCAGAATTTGGTTGTTGGTTAACCATTCTAGATGGTTGCTGCGCTGCTTGTCTTTTTGACTGATGAGCAACTGATTTTGCTTGTTGCCCAGACTCAGGTTTTGGTCTTTGTAGCACGACGGGCTTGGAGGGCTGCTGGACAGCTATTCTTGGGGGATGTCTAACTGCTGGTTGGACTGGTTTTGGAACAGCAAGTTTTGGTGTCTTCTGGACAGAAGGATCTGATACTTGTTGGATGGCGGGCTTTGGAACAGCAACTTCTCTTGGCTGTCCCAGTTGCCTCTGGACAGATCCATTCGGTACCTCGATTGATCTTGCCTTTGCGTGTGCTTCAATTTCAACAGAATGTTGCTGAGATCGATGTTGTAATTGAACTTGTGGCTCAGTTTGCTCCTGCGTGACTCTAACTGCTCCAAATCTGCTTGGTGTGATAGAATTTCGTCCGTTTTTGCTTTCATTGTCAGACTGTCTGGTTAGCGAATCGTCGTCTGAGGAGTGGCTACCGTCGTTATCATGTCCAAATTCGTTCATCCGCAAATCTTGCGCATGAGGGTAATATTCACTGTGATTGGTCGGTGTGTCTTTTTCTTTGTGGCTAACGGCACGACCAGAGAAAGAAGTTTCGATTCGATTTTGACTAGAAAGTAACATTTCAGGTTCAGCAAAGATTGTTTCAATTGATTTTGGCTTATTTGGTGGTGCTGGCTTTTGATAAGGTTGTTCTGATACACTACTTCTATATAACGGCATATCGTTTCCGTCTGGTTCGGAAAATGAAGTCTCCATTCTCTGAAAACTAACAGGCTCAGTTCTTGATCCTGAAATGGAAACCTTGTCTTTTCCATTTGGCTCATGTTTTCTCTCCAATAATTGGGTAGCATTTACTGTGTCGTGCTGTGTAGCTACTGCACCAACTGACTCTTCTGGGGGATCACAGAGAGACGTTTCTTTGCGCACAACGTTTATGTTTGACTCTACACCAAACGTTGTCTCTTTCGGTTGGCCCACAACTTTCTTGCCCCTTGAGGGAACTTCGTAACCTGAGATATTTTTTGTTACGGTTGCATCTTCGAATAAACCATCATGTTTCACTTGGGAATACCTAGCATTACTTAAATCTGTTAACTTTCTTCCACGGGGTTGCTGGGAAAATGGCTTCGAATAGTGCTGCGCTGTATGGTAATCATCATTACTTATCCGTGGATCATTGCTATGTTGCAATTTTTCTCCACTAAATCGACGATCTGCTGGATTTGATGGGTGACTCACATGAGGAGACGAACTTCCTAACGCCATGGGGTGCAAACTGTTAGTTACCGGTTTGTCATAAATGTTTTCATTCTGTTTTGGTATTCCTTGCATCATTGCACGGCCTTTCAAATCTTCGTTTCTTCTCTGTCTCTCCAACTGTCTTTCCATGCTTCCCTTCGCCCCAGATGAACGAGCAAATACACCAGCTGTTTCTTTTCCCATCATTTCTTCCCTTTCTTTCTTCTTCTCCCTTTCCTCTTTGGTTTCTAAGCCAGGTTCCCAGTAAAAGCAAGTTTCCACTCTCATGTCCTGTGCCTTGATTACCTTCAGTTCGTTTGACTTTTGACTTTCACCACTAGATTCACCCTCTCCAAAAGCACTTTCGTATCTCGGGCGATTCTGGCTTCCATGTGAAAAAACAGAATTTTCATCTGAGGATCCTCTGTCAGACTGTCCACTGTGACTCACTGGCAACCTCAGATGATTTTCTTCTCTTCCAGTAGGTGGGCGGTCTATAACCGGAGAATCATTTACCTCTATTCTGGGGGTGGTGATCTGTGACCCTCTAGTATTATCAAATTCTATGGGCGTGACATTTCGAAAACTTGCCGACCTTCGTCCCATACCATTCTCACCTTGTAACCTAAGGTTTTTTGACGAACCTGCAGATTGATCGCCATGTACGATCTCGCGCCTATATCTACCATCATTTTTGTAATTATCCTCTGAGTGAATTCTTGATGATCTGGGCATACTATTATGGTGTTGTTGCATATCATGTCTACCACCTCTTTCAATCTTTCCTGAACTCCATGATCTACTTCTATGATCGTGACTTTGTAAATGTGAGGGCAAACTTCCTGCGTTTCTAGGCCGATTATATCCATGCCTAACCTCTGCCTCTTGCTGCCCATTTTGTAAATGAAATGGTAAATTCCTTGGTAAACTGTGGGTACCTCTATTTCCTGTTGGTCCATAGTGCTTTTCTGAGTTTCTTTCACTGCGTTTAGCATTATTTAGTGAAACTTGATTATTTGAAGGCACATCATAAATTTGCTTACGATTGGTGGTGTGACCATCAGGAAAATCACGTTGATACGAACTGACATCAGGCAGACTTCTAGGTGGTCTAGGTTTGCCAGAGTGATACATATCGACAGAGCTGGTACTTCTCCTTTGTCTTGGGTCCCCTCTAAGCTGATCCCAATCTGGAGGCTTCTTTCCTCTAAAATTTGGTGGCAAACTGCTTCGTCCATTCATCCCACGAACTAGAGCTTGATCTGGTAAGCTTGTGGGTGATCCTGGTCGTGGAGCAGGTCTGCGGAAACTTCTCCGAAGAGATTGAGAGCTGAAACCACTTTGAATGGAATACCGATCATCATCGTTATCATGCGCTAACTGTACAAGGCGCCCTTTGGGTTTCTTTTGGGCCTTCTTTTGTGCTTTCACGTGTTCAGCTTCAATAACTTTTGGGTCCCTAACAATGACCACCCTTTTAGGTCCAATCTTAGCATATCGTAAAAGATTAGGATCACTCACCGGAACTTGCAAAACTTTCACCTTCTTCCCCTTCTTCGGCTTGGTAGATACATCCATGAAACCGTCTGTTGTATCCCCTTCAAGTGAACAGTCATCTACCTTTGCTTTACCATCCCTCCACTTCAGTTTATCTTCTGGGGCATTTTCAATTGCAGAAAAACGGTCACTCAGCTCACAACAGTCCTCTCTGATAAAATTTGCGCTTCGCCTAGTTTCAACAACACCTGCAAACAAAAAACAAGCCATTGCTAATAGGAGGCTTTACATTAATGGATATTGGAAGAAGTCACATTTTGAAATTTAATATTTTAATATCCAGGAAAATATCTTCCTATTGACATGAAAGTCGACTTCCACGGAATGGACCTCGGTTCGCTATTTCTATACTTGAATAATATCGGCGAAATTTACAGTAATCTCGCACTAATTCGGATATAGAAATATTGTCGACAGATAAAGGATACATACTAACATATCCGAGAGGAGATAATTTCGGAGAAATACTGTACCGAAGCTCATGTAGTGAAAAAGCAAGTCTTTCGCTTGGGCGACCACGTTGAGAGAGGACACGTTGCGAGAGGACAAAAAAAACTTGCCTTCTACAGTTCTCTGACGTTTGCGTCTTAGGTATTATTTTTCATAACCAGAAAGCCAAAAGGCTTTGTGATTCCTTGCCATATGGTTATATTGTAACAAACATGAATTACCCACATGACAAGTATGAGATCAACTACAGTTATTGTACTTGAAACACCACATTAATGAGTCTTTTACCCCAAATGACCTATTTTTGTCGACCTCAAAAATGACGTTTAACTTCCACCAAAAGCAATAGGGATCACCTACCCAATATGGCCAACCCACATATCACGTATGACATCAGTCATCATCACCCTTCTGAACATA
>VJOZ01064198.1:9073-21457 GCA_009801055.1 Stichopus horrens
ATGATTCTAGAGCGAGCACTGATATCTATACTTGGAGACAATTGTAATGAGATCTTTTAGGGCAAAATGTTTTCGCTGCAGAATGCCAGAAGATTACATGAGGTTGTAAATAAAACAAAGTTGATAATGTTGTAATTCACACCTCCCTATGTTTTCTATGCTGCCTCGTAACTTCCTCATCTCCCTCTGCCGTTCCTAACTGACATTAGCTCTAGCCTGTTCTGCACTGCTCTCCTATTGTATTGATGACTGATCTCTTGATTTTCTACTCCTTCATCACTTTTTACCATCATCCAGAGAGCAGCAGATGACAGTCCCTCTTATTATGCTCTGTGTCATCGGGTGTTTTGGTCGGATAAGAATCTACACTGGCGTGGAAAATCCAGTGGATTTTAGTGGCAGATATATATAGAAACACATTTGCCTGCGATCATAACTATCGTCCTCAATATGGATGTCCTCTCCATCATAATTATGAAGGCAGTGAGGACTAGAGATGATTTATGTTTGTGCCACTTGTTTCTTGTTCACATTTCCACTGTTTGACATGGTGCAAAATTTACATGAAAAAATGAGTTGCTTGTTAAAATGATAAAGTAAGAAATTCTCAAGTGGTTGAAGATTTGACGAACTTACATCAGTTAATTTTGATGAGAACAAACCATTTAGTTGGTTGTGTATTTGGATGTGACATGTCATGAAAGACCAGCAGCAAGTCAATTTTTGATACAAAATATGACTGAAGTATTAAATCCAATAAAGTACCTTGGTTATGAGCAAAGCATAAAACAGAATTATGTCCCTGTTCATCCATTGTTTGTACATTTCATACGTGATCACATGTATAGTTGTTGAAGTAACCCTTTGTACAGTATGTCATACACATACTGGATTTATGCTGGATTGCATCACCTTAATGTGCATAGACAGAATTATTATTGCTCGTTCTCTTTTCGTGAAAGTTGTACTCCTCTCATAAATTTGCATCTGCATCTCCATCTTGCTCCCAGGCTGCTGTAGCGTTGTTTGAAATGGTGGAATTCTACGAGACAGCAGTGAAAATTAGTATGTCTTCCGTTAAGGGGATCGGGATGAGAGGCTGGCAAGCTGCATCCAAGATGATACGAAAGGTAACTAGCAGTACTATACACAGTAAGATTATCGAAGGACATGATTGGATTTCAGAGAAATGCCTCGGATAAGTAATGTGAGGTCCTGCGTATCCACTCGAGTGGAAACCAAGAACAATCTGGTAAGCAAGAAACGGTTAAAGTCCACCGCTAGCTGGCGTGGCTGAAGTTTAAGAGGACAAGTGATGATGATGATGATGATGATGACAACCTTGAACTTATAGAATATCACAGGAATCAAATGTGACGATGGTTGACTGGGACAGACGGATCACGCCACTCGTGCATTCTCCAACACAGACTGAGGCCACTTTTGTCAAGATCTGGGGATGTAACATATCACACATAGAGTAATATTTAAGTTGGTAACACTACATAAAGATTTATGATATGTTCAAATGGAATCCACCAGGAGAGGCAACCTCCATGGCTGGAATAGTATCAAGATTTCAGTGAGTCAAGCTATATGTGATGATTGAATTTAATCATGCATTTCACTGTTTGCATTGATGGTGGAAAATGGATGAATACAGGGTGTGTTCTAGAAAGCAGGGCTTGTCAGTATCATTATCAGGAAGTACAGTCCTGGTTCCTTCATGCAGCCCTCCTACCTTCCATGCTGATGGTATTTATAGTTACACCAAATTGAATGAATGGGTCATTGACAGGTACTATTTCTGTTTTTCTTTTGTTCCCCGCTTCAGAGTTCATGCCTTCAGACAATAGATATATCCAGAACATCTTGGTCTGAACATAGTGTTCCCATTTTGTGCAGGGCATTACGTGCAGACACTTGTCTTGTTGCTCTACATCTGGAAGCATGTAACTTGGCTGGCAGGCCTCTGGTTTTACTCAGTAAGTAATAAACTGTTGGATCGCTAATATGTTTTCGTTGAGTGGGAAAATGTGGTAAGGAAAGGTGTAAACAAACACATTGCCTGCTATTTTGGAACTAACATATTTCTTAAATTTAATTTCAACATATCTTATCACAACAACCGCACTCTTATGCAACGTGTAGTTTTGGTAAGCTTTCTAAGCAAAGCGCCAAACAGTCAATTTCAGAAAATTACACCTCTTTCATTACTATTCAGATTGCTTAGCCTGTGGACTGGTTACTTGAAATTGGCAGATTTAGATGTATTCCCTCGCTTGACTGTGTCTGGAAACGTTCGCTTCTGCCTTGTATTTTATCGAAGGATTCTTGCGATAGATCGAGCCCCTTATCCACTCAAGCATCCCTAGTATCTTTCAATGACTTCTTTAACAGGAAATTTTGTCTACTTATGGGATGGCTAAGTTTAGCTCACTTCAACATGTGAATGAGACGCAGCCAGATGGTGAAAAATGAGTCAAGTGTTTGAAAGACATTCACCTCAACCACATTACAGACCACCCACAATGATCAATCCCCCGTGAGTGTCGTTGATGGATTATTCCTCCAGTGAAGCAACAGATACTGAAATAATGTCTTCATTATGCAATGTGTAATTTTCCTGTCATCCCTATAAAGTGCCACCTCGTGTTTCTACCAGCATATCTCTCAAAACTTGGCCTGTAATTGAGGAAACCCCGTGCTTGCCTCAAACAATTTACATGTCTGTTTGATTATAACAACACTTTGACAGCCTGTTGCTGATGGTATCGCTGATATATTGAAGGAACTTGACGATCCTTAATTCGTCCTGTTGGACTGTCATCACTGTGGTACAACATGCTCGGTAGTCGTACGTTGCGTTTGATGCATCTTAAGGTACCCTTAATGTACATCCTTTCTTGAAGACTGAATTGTAACTGACAAAAGGCAGTGTAGCTGGTAAATTACCGCTGATATTTGTAGAGTGCTCTATTTACAAATGTAACGACGTTTTGATGTCTGTGAACTCGATGAGCCCAAAAGGTATGCTGACATCTAGATTGAGAGCTTCAAAGGGGGTTGCGGTGAAGAGAAGCATGCAGCCTGTATACCCGTAAAGATTTATTTTATTATGTAGATATACAACTTTAAAACGATGCCATTTTCTCACAAGGACTTTCATCAAAAGCAAGTGAAACACAGAAGAATATTACACCTATACTAATAATGGAAGTGGTATAGACAATGATAGCAGTGGGCACTCCATTGGCAGTAGCAATATCTCAAGAAGCAACAGTACCAATCAAGGAGAATATTGGATCAGGTTGTTACCTTGCAGTCACTGGTGTGTCTGTACCGTCTGATGTACCCCTGGTGCATTCTGAATGCTGTATATTGCTGTATTCTGTCATAGGTTTCCCTTTCATTCAAGTGACATTATATTATAACCATACACAATGTGTTCAGCCATTTAAAAAGTAGCTGATATGGGTTTAGATAATAGTCATTGTAACCTCAGAGAATGAAGTAACATGCAGCCCGAAACAGTCTATAGAGGAAGACAAATTAATCCATAAAGAGTTCACAGAGAAAAACATAACATGAAACCTTCAAGTGTTAATAGAGAATGACAACATAAGAGCTTTAAAGAGTTCAAATGAAGTGATACATTGTAAAACTGTGTTGAGTTTGAACATATTGACAACAAACCTTTGAATACAGTAGTTATACAGTGAACAATGAAAGATAAAGTCTTGAAAAGTTCACAGAGAATTACAGCATTAAGCTTGGAAGAGTGACAAAGAAAAGTGTTGAACCGATTATTGGTGAGAATTATGGCCGGATAGTGGTATCATTGGTTAGATATTGGTATAGGCAAAAATGAGGTTTGTCTCCTGCAATGATGTAACAAGATTGCATCTCTCCCTTAGGGTGGCACTTGGTTGTACAACAAAACATTCTAGAGTTTGCTTACAGTGCAGTGCCCTTGTGCAAAACAGCATTACCATGATTAAACCTCTGTACCTAGACCTGTGTTGCTATTGAGTTGAAAATATGCAGTGCTATAGAATCTTTGCTACAGGTATGCACAGTGTAAGGACGAAAACCACACAGAATGACAAGTTTGATCATTGATATTGCTTCAGAACTTAAACGCTCAAGAAAATGTTACGTGTATCATTTTCTGTGAACCAAACTGCATTGCATATATTTTTAAATAAAAATGCACAACAATATCTCAAAAAATAGAAGAAATGAACCCCCAAGGATACCGGCCTGACATTGACTCACCAGTCATTGGCAACTTCCAATATCACCTTTAAAGATTTACCTAGCTTTGAAAGTTTGCAGGGAATGACACAGCATAGACCTTAAATAGTTGACAATGACACAACATAAAGCATCACACTTACAGAGATGGACACAACATGAAACCTTGAAGAGTTCACAGAGAATGATGACATAAAAAGTCGAAGATTTACAGAGAATGACAATGTAAAGATTCGAAGGGTTCTGAGGGAATGACATTATTCAAAGTTTCAAAGAGTTCAGAGAAACTCAAAATAAAGCGTCAAAGAGTTAACATAGAACAACTCAACACAAAAAGTAAAGAGCATGCACAGAAGTAAACAAGGTAAATCTTAGAGGGATTGTACATTAAATGATGCATGGAATCTAACCAATGGTTCCAAGTGACTGAGAATTGGATCAATGTATTATTTAATTGAGATTTAACTGCTGCATGTATGAGAGGGATACTTGAATTCACATTTATTTGTTTTTACACTCAGATACTGTAGGTATGCATTCCTGAGAGATGTTGGCTCAGGCCATTAACATTTGTCAGTAGCAAAAGGTGCATTGGGACTTGGAGTTGTTCCTAGCCAATAAATAGTGCCACATAGTAAACTGAAGAGATTTTATGGCTCCATGAGCACAATACTATAGTACATGTTTGTTATTGCTCTCTGGTGGGCATGTATCAGTGAGAGAGGCTGGCACAGGCCATTAACATTTGTCTGTTGGGAAAGGTGCCCTTGGCCCAGATCACTTCCCAGGCATCTAAGAGGGTAAAAGCTAGACCCCATAGACTTTTAGTTGAGAGATAGAGTAGTTTTATATCTTTGTGTGTCACCACTAGAGACCACCCCCATACATTACCCTAGGAGTGACGATGGCATGTTATAGTTTGATCTTGTCAATGTTCTGCAGTGTAGTATGGAGGAGTTTTTGCTCAGTAGCTTTCCTACCTATTGTAATGCAAAAATTATATCTTGTATCAAATAGCTATGAAGTATCAAAGAGAGCTGGGAGTGGACGTAGCATATGAAAGCATAGAACTTAATAGTTTGTACATTGCATACCATAGGTTATGAGCTTGTATTCTTTGTCCATACAGTACGTTGCACACTTGCATGTGACCCATGTTGTGTTTTCTGTTAACATAAAAAACACTACTGCACACTGTGCTCTGCTTTCAAGGTTTAGCATGTCTCTCAGCCTAGAGTTGTAACTGTGTATGAGTGCAGTGATGGTTGTGTTTACATGCTAGTACATGTACACATTGAGCAATTTCCACAAGAGACCATCAAGACTGCTCAATGTCATGAGAAGCCAGTGCAGCAGATCGTTTTAGCCTTGAAGTTCGATCCCAGAGATCGATTCTCCTCTCTCCAGAGCATGCAAATGCTGGGAGCCTTTCTTTTTTACCCCCAGACACTCTAAATTACATTAGATATACAGTAGTGCTCTATTTTTAAAGTGTCCATACTGCACCTACGGTACATTGCTGTCAGTTTATACAGCTCCACAGTACATTACAGTAGCTCACATGCACCATCACAGCACTGTTGTTCTCTTGAAAAATATATCTGTCTACAAAACACAGATTACTATGGTGATGCCTCACTCCAGTTGCCATCCATTTCATATTGTTGCAAAGTAATTATGACTACAAATGCATGACTTGCTTGGTAAGTAGGGTCGATGTATAGCTTTATAGCCATCTGAATTGCTTTTATATTACAGAACTTAGACAAAGGATAATGTACTCTTTATAATTCACTTTCTCCTTGCCCTAGAATGGATGATGATGTCACATTATCTCATTCTCTTTTCCTCCATGATGAACATTCACCAACTGCATTCTAGATGAACAAGCCTTGAGGTCACTTATTGGCTAGACTTTGTCTTTAAATAGCCTATAATTTGAGGCCACGTTTTTAATATTCCTCACATCCCGGAGGGGTGACATTTATTCTCTTTCTGAATGCAAAGATTTGAGAGGATTTAAAATGGTCATATATGCACGTACAAGCAAATTTCCAGAAGAAAACTAGAAGGACTGTCAGATTGATTGTCGATTAGCTTTCGTCGGAAGCCGGCAGTACATCGTTTTAGTCCTTCAGTCCTTCACAGCCTTGAAGTTTAATCCCAGAAATCGATTTCTCCTCTCTCCCTGGTACTTGGACTTTGAAATCAACATTTCTTCTGTTTATGTCTCTATCTGTCTGTTGCTGCTGCAGTTCTGTTTGTTGGATGGTGATCCATGTATTTTTTTTTTTGGGGGGGTGTTTTATGGAAAAACATCTTTGTCTGCTCAATGTGGTAAGTTATTAGTAATACTCTACAATATGTGGTGAATTTTGTCAAATAAAAAGTGGTGAGGTTGAGAATAACTTATTTTTACAGTACTTGTGACCTTTGATAACATCAAACAGCTGGTTCTTCTCCAAATGTTACAGAGCATTTCTATTGAGTAATGTAAGTGTGTAAACACCATTGCTGAATGTGAGTGCGTGTGTGAATGTGTGTATTGTATTTTGCATCAATTATTTGAATCTCTGACCAATATCAGCTTTGCATTTATGGAGACACTTCCCATTTTTGATGGGAGACTTAGATAATTTTCATTCAACTTTCAACCCAGAAGACAAAAATTTGCACAGAATTCTGCTCTATACTATGTACATTTAAGAGTGTATTGTGTAATGTGCAGTTTTGAGTATGTTAATTTTTCAGTTGTATCTATGATAGTCACTGAATGACAAAGAATGTGGTTTTTATTTAAAGTACTTGTACATGAAAATTAAAAGTATTCCCTGAGGTAAGAACTTACCAGATAGAGAGCTGAGGAAAAACAGTAGTCAGTGATATATGAAAACATTATTGATTTCTTTTGAGGAAGTTGTTTGGGCAACACACTGGCAAACCCATAGAGTTGTGGAAGCAGGCTTGACATGCTGGTTTTGATTGATTGATTGATTGAAAATTGTTGCAGACCAAGTAGAAAGTTGACTGTATCAGAGAGGAAATTTATCTTATTTTTAAAGCTGACAGTAGTATTCCAAAAACCCAATGCCAGTCAGACTTCAAATAATAGACTTGGGCGACTGCAACATTTGTGAAGTCAGGTACTCACTGCCCAATAGTCAAGACTGAAGCTACCTTTAATTCTTACTTGGTATTGATTTCAGTGACTGCCGCCTACACATCTATAACAATATATTTTGGGCAGGAATTATCAGACAGGCTGTCGATGTCGACTGTGATGTTGGGGGCTCAAATAGGACTCAAATAGTGTTGGCGGGTTAGGACTGGGCTTTCCTCTACTAATGTAAGATTCAAGGCAAAAGTTTTGATGTAGTCTCCATGACAACTGACATATATTAAGCACTGTTAGGCACGCAAAAAGGACCGATGTTCATGAATGTTTCTTATGTAGTTTCAAAACTTCTAGTTGAGTCTTGACCAAGAAAAGTGGAGTCAGGGGTGGGATTCCCATCTAGGTGTCACAACTCTTAAGTAGTGTGGAGTAAGTAACTCAGATGTATTAAATGGCAAGAGGTTCAAGAGATTTAAAATCAATTTGAAAACAATGACAGGAATATTGCCATTGTGGCAACTCTCTGTTTATAAACCCTTGTGAGATAGGTCTTGTTCTTTGACTAAGCCCTTTCTCATAAAATCCAGTTAATAGGATTTCTGTTCATAGTTTGAATTTGAATGAACCCAAAAATAGGAGCCCATATCTTCATTAGACAGCTGTGCTCATTATGCTGTATACTTTTCTGTGGGTGAAATGATAATGCTGACATTATATCTGGGAGAACTGAATTACAAAATCATAAGTGGCAATGAATAACATTAATTTAGATTTAGTGAAATCAATTTCAACCATGCAATATAGTACACAAGAACTTGCAATAAACCCAAAAGTCATGAAAAAACAATATGCCTAATACAAAAAGCAGTAATTGCAAGACATGCAAAAAAACCTATATAGAATATAAAAATTTGAAGTAATCACTCAACACATAAAAAAAAGCCGCATGATATCACATGATGGAGGAATAATGCAAGGAAGCTACTGGAAGCTTGTGACATGTGCATCCCCTTTGCATTGAAAGAAAATTTGAATGGAATATCTACACATACTTGTAAGTCAGTTTGAATGTCCATATCATGTCCCAGTTTGCAAATAATCCTGCCATATCTTATGAAAATATGCCTGCATGACAGGGATCAAAGGTCAGGAGAAGAATTACAAAGCTAAAATACTTCGTAGGAATCACTTTCATTTCTTGTCACTTGCTCTGACCTTTACTTCAATAACGAAAAGTTAATGCTTGCCATGAACTTGATGCATAATATGGAATTGGTCACTGTGAATAATAGTAATCTTCATTGACTTCCTTCTATAAAGGCCAAATGTTTAGCAAGTAATGTTCAACGTAAGAGTGTGTTTTATTCCTCTGCCCCTCACACACCACCTTCTAGATAATTCACAGAAACTGTAACTACCTTTGATTTGTTTCTGAAAGTTTGTCCCTTACTTTAAAGCCTCATATTTTTAATCCATAACATCACCCTCACTGCCTCATAAGTGCATCGCCTTCTCTTTATAACATAGTTAATTCCATTTACATCAAGTTGCCATATCAACAGTCACATATATATATATAGCCACATTGTTTCAATTCTCTACTTTCATGCCCAAATTGTGGTTGGATTCACAGTATTATTATAGCAAATTACATCTCTCAAACAACTGTACCCCTTCAGTCTTGCCACTGTCTGCATCAGACTGAATTGGTTTTTTAACCAAGGTTTTAGCCGTAAAGCAATGGTCTGTTGTATTGATTTTGCGTTTTGGATGGAATGTCGCGCGGATGGTCGTATCACTTTTGATAACTTGAAACTATTGTCATTTATAGATTTGTAGAAGGTTACTACAGTTAAGACAGCTGACAAACTAACAATGGATCGCTTTCCAGATTAAGTTTCGGCAATTTTTTTTCTGTCATCATGAGGTTTCTGTGCTTGTGTCTTTTTTTCTCACAACTGGTAGTGCTTCGTATCACAGGTATCATTACAAATATAGGACATGATAAAAATATTTGTTTTTTTTTTCTTTTCCCCAACCCATATAGTCTAGACATCTGTGTCATTTACTTATGGTCTATAATTGCATCGTTTATTTTCATTGCTGTAGTGTACTGGATGAAATTTGGATGGTGGGCACACAAAGGTTCTCTGCAAAGATGGTTTTATGTAGAAAAGCTGTCACATTTAAGAAAAGGAAATTATTCTCGGTCACACTTCTGTCGTGAATCATTATTTGAACATACTGTGTGGCCATTGATCAGCTGTCCTACATCTGAACATGATGTTTCCCCGGGCTAACCACAAAATGCATGTTTCATCTTATTTAGTCTCAGTGATACAACTTGACCTTAATGTAGTAGTTGTCTGGTTTTAAGTCCTCAACCTTTGTCTACCTTCAGTTTTTGCTGGATATAGGCCAAGTCACACTAGCGGTTCAGCATATGATGCAACTTTCAACTAAACTAGTGCGTCATGCGACTTTAGTTGCAAATTCAATCGTGAATGGTGCATATGTGGCCTGGCCTTAATATACACTGCACAGTGTGAAAGGCCCTTGCAGTTCTTACATTTTGATTGCTTTGTCAGGAAATCCTGGTGGGATTCCTATAATAAGTTTGACACCAAGTGGGTTTGTAGCCCCACAGTATGGAGAATGTAGGAAACCAAGAACAATAATGCAAAGATGATGACACCTTCATCTGGGCCCTCTGGGGTAGTGCTTCAGACAGAAATGCTGGAGCATGTAAAGAAATCATGCATTTGTACAGCAGCTAGTCCGATAAAAGATCCTGCACATGATGTTCATCGAGGGAATAAATTTTTTCCAACAGATTGTGAAGTTTGGAATCACTACTTGATTTGCCATGGAATGCTGTTGTTCTTTGGTAATAAAAATAACATGATTAGATATGTATCTGATTTAGCAATGCAATGAGGAGTGCATGATTGACGGTATTTATATCTCTCCTGAAATATTGTGTCTAGAGTAACTGATGCAATATCTACCTGTGTTGCACTCTGTGGTAACCTTCTTGCCTTGTCCTATTTACTACCTGTGTGCATCGTCCCCTCTTCATATATTTCTGACAGAGAAGCCTGATGGAAACAAAATCGAAGATGTGTTTGCCACACTAATTTCCTAACACAGTGCTAAAATACAGTGCATGGTAGTATAATTTTGCATCTTAAAGGGACTTATTGAATTGATATAGTATATTATGTGGCAAGTTTGAAAGAAGCCATTACATGTCAACACTTCCACTCAGTCTCATTTTTCATGTATCTATTCCTACCTTTTCTGAAAATGTGAGAAATTGTAATATTTTCATGAAAAAGAATTGCCCATGGTTGATACATTACATTGAAAAGTGTCTGGTCACAGATTTTCAGTGAGAGATTTTGATTGTTTATTGCCCTATCATTATTGCTTCAGTTGTGTGTCATATGTCGAGTATCTCTTAGTTTGGCCATTTACCAACAATTTATGAGTGACACTCAGCAGGTGTAACAAAATATCATGAAATTTCTGAACCAACTCAGTGAGCCTCTTTAATTTAAATCATTCACTCTCTTGCACAGAGACTTGCAAAATATTGGCAACGTCGATGATAGGTCTAATAATGAGAGCAATGGAAATTTTCTGTAGCAGATTTTGATGTGTGCCGTTTGTCACCCAGTTATTTATACACCATTTGGTGCTGGCTAATTTAGTTTTTGGTGCTTAATTATTTGTACCATGCATTTCAGGGGACGATTTATGTTATGGATGGGCTTTATTGTCATCAAATGTCAATGTGCCATTATGCCTGTGCAAACTCTGAGTGGTTTGCTAAATATAGAGCAGAGCATGTTGCAGATGTGTGCCTGAGAAGGTCAGCTGGTATGAAATGACTTTCTTGGTTCAATAGTATTTTGTTTGTGTTAGAAATGAATCACAACCCATCACCTTCTGTGGCCGTGAATGGTGAGTGGAGCAGAGCGAAGTTATACCCAATGGCGCTTTTATGATCCAGTGTAAACAGCCCTTCAAACAACCATTAGGCCAAACAACCCTTCCAAAGGTCCCTCGATGGTCAGTTGGGTGGTCTTGTGGCAACATATGCTTCATCTTTTCATTCTGGTGTATGTATGAGTGCCAGAGATGCTTCAGTACTCTTCTGAAGTTGCTGAAGTACATTTTACCTTCAGTACTTTTATTTTGTTGTTGGTTTGAGACTAAAGGGAATTGCCAGTCTGAACATTGGTTATTTTTGGAAACAATTTACTATAAAAAGGGAAATCACGCAGCAAGTAACCAAACTGATTCATGGTCAGAGAGCTGTGCATAAATTACATCAAATGTCTCTTCCATATTGTTAAAGAGCATTTGAAGAGCACTGACACACTGCCGCCAAATCTCCTCTTATTGTTTATTGTCAGCCTACGTAGCTTCTAGGAAGTCAAATCATAGCTATTGGACTTTGTTCGTTCGGATGTAAAAATACTCAGTATTGGTCGTAGTCTCACGAAGTGATGAGGCCACTGCTGACACCGCATGTCGTCAATTGTCAAATTTGTTTTGTGACCTAATTTCCCTTAGATGTTAACATTCAAGTCAGTGGTGAAGATATTTACCTTTTGTCAGGACTTGAACACAGTTTGTAAGTATAAAGATTCACTGTATGTTACAGTAGTCAACATCTATCCAGATAATTTGAGTACTGGAAAACCACTTAGCTAATTTTCTTATGTTTTGTGTGCAAAATCTCACCTTTTAGCAAGCAAATTTCTATGGGTGCCTGTGGTGATATGCATAGATTGGGTTCACAGTAATTGAAGGAATCAAGTCTTTCTGCATTCTGCATCTACATAAAGCTTGCATCTGCATTTCACGCATGGTACCGAGAGAACCGGTACGAAAGCACGGTGTGAATCTTCACGTACAGTATGTAAATAATTGCAGGACGGTAGCCCATATCTGGAAGTTTGTATGTAATGATCTACATGAAAATAGTGCTCTCAGTATGGTGT
>VJOZ01064217.1:0-14456 GCA_009801055.1 Stichopus horrens
TATCTCACATGAGTTTCTTGGAAGCAATTCCCACAGAAACTTTGAATAATGGTATCATCTCCAGGCTGAGGCAGACAATCTTTACACTCTACTAATGCCAGTTTACCACAGACAACGCATGGTCGGGGATCTGAGAAAGAAAAATAACATGATGATTATTTTTATCAACTGTTTATTTGCAGCAAACATTCCTTACATCCAAGTTTTTGCACGTCCTCAACTTTGTCTCTTTGGGACAGTCATCAACTATCTCACAGAGTGAATACCTAATTCAACACAATTTCTGACACAATGTGCAGTGCCATGAGTCAGAATGCAACATCTATACAATCTTTAAGGCAAAAGTGCAGACAACAATTAACATGACATTATCATAGTGCTAAAACCGTGCTAAAGCGTTCCACAAACCCTCTTTCATGCCCGATTACCCATGTATTACACAATGGACATGACACCACCATGACACCTTGCCAGGCAGCTCAAGAAAGCCTAAACATTGGATTGACACACCTGAATTTCTTTAGGAAAACGATGTTTAATTGACCAAGTGGATTATCACAGCATGGGGTGATAAAACAACAAGTTGAACCTCAGTAGAACAAAAGAAGAGTGAGGTTGAAGTGAAACCATTTTAATGGGCGAGTAACGGCATGACCTATTATGAATCATAAATTGATACCTGTAGAACTCGTACATACCAGTAATGTAAAGCCATTCGCCAACCATCATCTCCGGTAATTTACAGTCTTCCATCACAAGATCTACGGCAAGACTCTGTCCCCATATCCTGCACTGTGTGGGGGGCTTACATCGTCATGTTTTAGATACTGGCTACGGCCAAGCAGAAAAAGGAAAATAGAAAAAAAAACAACATGCTACTATCAATTTTGTAACATTACTGTACAATACATAACATATACAAAGGGGGGGATACTCCATGTGCTAATAGTCCAATACGACTTATCCCTTTGCTTACATTGTAATGCCTAATGTTAGCTACAGTCCAACTGATGGCGGCTTCAATTGATGGAAAAAAGAAAAACAAGACCCCACCACTTTCTGTTCCTCGTTAAAGATATGCGTTAAAGGTCTCAAAGTGCTGGTTGCAATTAAGTACGAAATTGTGCGTCTATGGGTAGTTACCAAACGTCGCGAAATCTTGTATGTTCAAGTAGTCCAGAAGAATGTTTCAATACCGATCGGCCGTCTCATACTTGAAATAAGACCAGTGACTGTGGGCTTTGCTATTAAAACGTAGTGGGTGTGTACCAGGCTCTTATACCGTTAACTTAAAATCTTTTGAATCAGTTGGTCAACTCGTCGGATGCCAAAAGAGGGATCGTTGCCCAACCCCTCATATGACAAAATGTTGACTTTGCATATCGTCTCTCTTTATGCATACGAGTCAACGTATGGCGCTGTGCTGGATGTAAGTCTTTAAGCGCGAAAAATTTTGTTATAAAACAAAGGAATGCTATCTAAATGCAATTGTTTTTTGTTATTGTCAACCTAATAAACGCATGCATGGAGTTTTTGACGGTTTCAGATTTCTTTTCTAGAGTCTGCACTTTTCTGCAATTCTAAGATGTGAAATACCGTTATATTGGGGGACGTAATAAACCAAATACGAAGTATGCTGTTTTTCTCTTACTGACTTGGGTTTCACCTTAATTACCAAATCCACATAGTCGGCTTCTGCGAAGTGGTATAGCGAATTGTGAATACCGTCGTTGATAAAGTACTCGTATTCTGGATCAGATTTCTTCGAATTTAAGTCAGGGTCTACTGCTAGGCACTTCTTGCCGATGATGTTTACGACCAGAGTACCCGATGGCATAGTGAGACATGTACCTGGTTCTGCGATGATATCAACACCGGAATCTGCGGGGAATTCGTCATCGAGTGTTTGCTGGATGTGAACCGCCGTCTGTGGATTTGCAAGTTTCCAAAGTAGATGCTACTGAAGAACAAGAACCCTAAGGGCACAATGATTCTTTGCATTTAGATTATTATAAATGATACCACATAGTTTTTATCAAGATACTAGTGTATGCTTTGTCCACGATTTTCACATCACCCCCCAAAAAAGTCGGGCACTATGTTGTCCTCAAGGAATCTGATCAACCAAAGGTGCTCCACTACCATAATACTAACCTGATAATCCTTCACACTGTAAAATGTAATCTATGGCTTTAGACGACTGAATTATGCATGGCCCGTAAGGCCCCAATTGGACCACAAGCAATAAATATTACAAAGCGTTCCACTCCGACAATGCTAATTTGATGAATGTTCCACATTGTAAAGTAACATTGACAGTAAAGAAGCATTTTCCCACGATTTCGTAAAATGTTCCATATAGGATCTTAAAATCCAACATCCTGAACACTCTAGAAATGCAACTACCACGGTGTTAATGCAAAAACCATCCTCATTATAAAATTAAAATCTGTCGGAAACCAAGCTTTCTGCATGATTTCATAAAATGGTCCATATGATTAAATTGAACCACGCTCCCAAAGAAGTATACACCACAAGCATACCACATGCTAAAGATTATAACATGAAACCTAAACGAAGGGAGGTATTTTCCTGTAAGGGTATCGTTGTGGTATACATGTGTCATTTATGATGAGAGGACGCAAAGTAGACATAGACTCATTAACAGCTGAAAATTCTTTCAAACGCTCCGTTCACATACCTTTTATTCTTTCGTTTTCGTAACCCATCTCTGGCAACCCACTACTGTCAGAATGAGACCCCAATAAGTTGCACTAGTGTAAAAACTGAATATGCTGCAATTAGAGTCACACAATGCAAACCATGAGATGAGGAGACGGATGTTCTGCCGTCTGTTGTGGTGTTTGAAACAAGGACTAACAATTTTGATATCTATGTCAAATGTACATCAACGATTAGAACACACTTATATTCTCGTCTGTGAATTCTATCACACATGCTGTGATGGTATACGAAATGTGGTTTCTAGACTAGTTCTCGTATGCGACCCACACGCCCCATAGAGTCGTTTCCGACTCCACTAAACAGATGGCGACTAACTTTGGGTCGGAACCCATCATTTGAGAACTTCTGGTCTTGACGATGTTGTTAAAAGTATGTACTACACTAACAAAGGTTATTGAAAATTTCTTGGTTACATTCTAATAAGCTCTTTTTGGTTCCGTCCATCCCCCCCCCATACTGCCACCTACGTTGTGCTTTGAGATGCTTGGAGATAGTAAGATTAGCCGAACCCTCGGGGGTCTATGGAAAAAAAGTCGGCGAGAAACTGCAAGCAATGTTATCATAAAGCATTTTCCAGTACTTTTTTTTCATTTGCTTTACGCATTTGATTAAAGTCCCAGCAACTTTCGGGACCTTTCGACATTGTTCAAATTGTCCAAATGCTTGCCTACTGACTGATGCCTTAAAATGACACCGTCATCCAACTTGTTTCTTCGTGCTTCTGTTTCCATGGTACACACCTTTGTAAAGTCATTTTTGCAGTAGTTGTTCGTGGTTTTACAGGGGAAGCCTCCCCCAATGTCGAGTAACTTCATTCGAAAGCCCATCTCATTGGAAAACCTTCTTTGAAAATCTGATGGCACGCACATACGCATCCACGGACGCAATAGCAACGCCGACGTGAAAACTAGGTAGGGAGAAGGTTAAATAGTAGCCTTAGTTTACGTCACATTTCGCAATATGTAATATATCACACTATTCACAATATGTACATCATCTGACAGAGATTAATTTTCCTGAGATAATTAAAACCTACTTTTACTCTTCTCTCTCTTCTCCATCTCTCACTTTCTCTCTCTCTAAAACAAAACGAAGCCCACCCTCAACCCTATCTGATTTGTTTCTGTCGAGGCCACGATTGCAATGAACTCTACTGAACATTAAATGTCTCCAAACACTTTTCTTCATGTTTGAAATCACAAATCATTTTTCTTCAACTTGAGAGGCTTTTACCTTTTATTAAGTTACGGTCTTCTCTTTTTGTTTCATAGACATTTAGCTTTATCAACTTTCAATTGATCAGATCAGAAACTTTTGATTCAAAGAAAAGAGCTTTGATGCAGTGGGGGTGACCAGCCTTTGTAATAAAGGAAAGGGCTTAAAATGATTTTAATATGGTTGAAAGTAGGTGCCATTGTTGTACTCATGGCGCGCAAAGGGGAGCTGGACGGAGAATTTTAGCCAAATATTTTATACTCTTCAGTAATGGGGAAGGAGCTGATCGAACTAAACGGTTGAAAAGCTGGACAAACAGTTATGGCACTAAGCAAAGCGCCACCATTAGTTGGCTCATAGTTTACTAGAAGAAAAAAATGTAAATAAAATGCCTCTCAGACTGCGGGAAATTGCCCTACTTCCTAGTACTCTCCAATACTGTGCATTTCAGATAAGTATGATTACGAAAGGTGGAAACAAAATTAATCCTTCGAAAGCTTTCGATATTAAATTTCTATACAAACAGGTCCATTGTAGGGTACAATCAAGGGGGGAGGGATGTCACTTACCAAACATCATGGACGTTTAGGCTAAGTTTCTTGGCTAGTCTCAGTAAAGCTGTCACTTTCTCTTGGGAACAGCCAAATTGTTCATGCCAGATCTCGTAATAAGACTTTCTGAAGCCTTTTGTGGATATTCGTAGCAAAGGCCTATGCGCAAAGATAGAAAAGATGTCAAAATGATATGGTTGTGATCATTGTGAGCAGTTTATTGACAGCTTAACATCGGTTCAATTACGCTGTACTAAGTCCACTGCTCTGTGACCTAACAACGTGTATTCTCTTTCATTTTAGCTTATTCGCCTTCGATACCTTGCCTAACATCGTGAGCCGTCTTCGTTACCTATCCTGTAAGTACACCATGCCTTTCTTGCCACTCATTGTAATCTATCAGTGGGTTTGCTTTTGTTCAGTCCATTTTACCGAAGGTTTCAAAAATATGATGCATGAAGTATGGAATACTTCACGTGGATAGGTTGCTGAAAAATGATATTTTTTTCTCATCCGGCCAACATTTGTTCACAACATCCTTAGCCAATAGAACACAACGGTACTCATCATCACGTGCTAGGTAGAAAGGAGTGGTGATGCCTTGCTAACTATAGACTGAAATTCTACGTGAGACCCCGCCAGTACTTAATAGACAAAGCAAAATAATATACAATAATATGAATAACCCATAAACAATTAGCTATATTCGAAGCCCTGTCACTCTTGCTCCAATCCCCCTGCACCCCTGCACCCCTCCTCCCCCCAAAAAAACGCCACCACTGTTGGTCGTGTCTTTCCTGCGAGGGACCCTCCTGAACGTTATTGAGCACACTAAGGAAGCCTACATCACGAATCACGAGCTGACCGCATGTCTGGTGGACAAATCACGAACTTATCTCACGTTAAGATGCACTTATCACGAACTGACCTCATGTGGGGTGCATGTTTCTTGATCTTGTAAAGTTCTTCCTCGTTATCAAACACCGTTAGATCGACCGATATNNAAACTGGTAACCATCTTTATTTCACCCTGTAAAAATCAAACGGTCAAATTGGGATATTGTTAAAGTGTGATACATTTCTGGTACAAGGTATAATTCTGTTACCACCTTAGTCATTGCAATTGTGGAAACGCATGAAATTTAACGAAATTAAATACAGGTCAAATCTCTGGTTGCCTATGGACGTTCGGTACATCTGGAATACAGACACATAATGTAATACATGCATAATGTAGCACATAATGTTTTGCAGTATTTAGGCAAAACAAACCAGTGTTTGAAACTTCACATGCGCATCATTGTAGGGTGAACGAATTACGCAAACAGTCCACAATAAGGCTGAAGGGCGTATCATCTCATACAAAAATACCAAAAGCGTACTACTGCAAGACGGGTGGATACTCATTACTACCATTCAATCCTGATACAAACGACGCACGCATTAGCATAAAATGAAACTTCAAATAAATTCATATCTGCCAATTCGAATGATTGTCGCTCTTATCGGCGTGACTTTCCTTTTTTTCTTCTTTTGTGTAAAGGAATGAAAATGACAAGTCGCGTGGACCGGCACACCGGCACTTTCCTTCTTTTTTTATTTTACTGACGACTTTGCTTTCCTTATTTTGAGCTGCACCTGGGGCACAGACATGAGCATATCCAGCTTACGTATCTTCAAAGTATTTAATACTTTTGAGTGTCATTTGTCCCCACATATGTATCTTCGAATTACACTGCGTCAGAGCATAAAAAAAACTGTTGCATATGCTTCTGTTTTTGCATTTGGAAATTCAACGAAGAAATACCCTTTTCGAATATACGTTGTGTTTGACAAATTTCTGTAAACATTTGCCCAACGCCTTACGTCATCAAACTGTGATGACTTTATTTGCTCAGTGCGTGATAAGTTATCACGATGTCATATTCGACGTCATATTATGTATTTTTCTATACTGAGATAACCCCTTACAAGGAATTGAGTCGTTATAAAAGTAACTGTAACTGCAGTTTCCCTTATAATGCTTACCATATACTTACCATACTTCCACAATCGAAGCCTAGGTTCATTTGAGCCATTGTCTGAAGTAAAAAGGGGTCAAAGTTGCCCTTGACGGCATAAAACGGATAGACTTTCGGCAATAGTCGCTTCCATTGATCTAACATTCTCACCACATAGCCCATATCCATGACGTAAAAAGCGTCATCAGCATTCTGAAGAAGGTGAATGTAAAGTTTTTTTGTTATTTTTATTTTGTCATTATCTTCGTAACATTATACCATGTTCAAATTCAGAAACAAACTTCTACTTATTATGTATTTCAACAAATGTGTTACACTGTAAACGATATACGATAATACAGTATTCAATATACTGTAATAATTGCCTTAGGACTATATGAATTACTCCCTTAAAATAGGAGTTATGCATCCTACAACGTAGGGCGAAATGTGACCCCACTGCCTCCTCCTTTGCCTCTCAAATTTGCCATCCATTTGTGGTTTAACTGCGATATATCTTCTTTGAACTGATTCCCTTGACCGCCTTCACTGACGGTGTAATATTCTTCATAGAAGTAAACATACCTTATATAATGTTGCATGGTATTTTATCGCTCAGCATATTATTATAAATAGGGGTTACCTCTTCCTGTGATCTCATGGATATAAACGATCTGATGACGTCATCGATTGCCTGACTCCCTGGACGAACTACGCAGTGTTTCTCAAAGTCATTCATGTTCTCTGGTTTGCTTTGCCAGTTTCATGTGCCTACGTTTGAAAACGAAGAGAAAGGTAAGTCCCAAAGCATCGTAACCATTTGCCTTGATCCCTTAGTTTGCCAGGTTATGGTTTCAAATCATTGAATTGCTCGGGACAATACAATGTCTACTTGCAAATTTACGATCACGCACAATCGCACAAAAACTATATCTCTAGATCTGGGGTAAGATATAACATGGTGCAGCGTCCAAACTGGTCGTCAGATTCGCTATCAAGCCTCATGACTTCTGTGCTACTCTTTAGCTGTTCTATTAAAGGAGCTGTTATAGCCTCAGCAATTCGTATCTGTCATAAAAAATAATCCTTCTTCAGAGCTATTTTGTGGGAGAATCTAATGCTGCCCACGGAGTGGGGATCTGTTACACATAACAGGCAATTTATCAGTAAATTATTGGTCAAAATTTATTGTTTACATACACAAATGTAGCGACGTTACGAAAAAAAGTTCTTTGCGAGCATTGTAAGCTCTATTTTATTTTTAAATATGCAACTGACATCACTATTTTGGAAGGACTTCGGAATAAACGTATATTGGCTATCACCCTCTTCCAATCGTAGAATCCCCCACATGCAAACACACAAATATGTGGTGAAGTCCAATATTTTTGTAATGATTTGCTGGTTTTCAAAGGCGGTGGCAACTGATAGTTGGGTGAAATGTGCTTCAGTGTTCATTGTAGTGATACTCTGTGTGATTGCTTGGTTCTCTCCCTTGACTATCTGCATTGCAAAATAAAATCGTTTCCCATACTACGATTTGGATTCTTTCCATCACACTCCACTGCAAGTATAACAGGAGTCTGTTCAAAAGCATCAATTGCCTCTGTTCACAAGTAGATTTACAGCACGAGAAGAAACTGTATCCTGTGTCACTCCTGATGCTATAGTGTCAGTATGAGTGACAAAGTAGTTGAAACTTGTACTTGTGCCTTCTACTTTTGCTACATCGTCCATACACTGTGTCTTGCAAACGTTCTTAGTACACCACTTAGCGATCATAGCTCCATAGTTTGGGAACCACTTAGTTGATGTTCAGTGTTGTGCAAATATATCACATCAGATTGGTTAAATTGGTATTTTTCCCTTACCTTCTGTATTTGGGCAAATTAAATTCATATCGGGCTCATAATCAAATATATATTAGTAGTATCTTACATTATCAGGCAAAATATTTCTAAGAGGGAGCTCAGCCTGGTAAAATGTTGATCGATAACGGAAGTTAGTTGTCAATGTATCAGTATAGATCACATAAATTATGTATAGTCAGATTTAACTGAGATCTTTATCTCAAAGGAAATTTTAAACCTCTCAGAATTTTGCCTTCACTCCGGAAGAGTAAAACAACAAATGGTCATTCGAATTCTAAATCGTTTGATATCAATAAAACTAGTTTTATAAGTGCCAGATGGTCAAACTACTGAGCTAATGGAAAAATTTACTTTCTAGCAAGATTCCTCCTCACATAAACTAGCCCCCACAACGGACGTGCATTACTCAACGTCACAGTCTTGACTGCATTCGTCATACCAACGTCCGAACTATTGCTTGGATTCCGATTGAATCTGCGTATAGATTGAACGCTTTTAAAAATTATGAATTCCGACGGAATGGATTACACTCGACAAACGCATTACTTCTTTGAGTTTTATTTAGAAGTATACTTATATGAGTTTTATTTTGAAATATTCATGTTTCCTGAGCCATTCATCAATTACCGTGAAGCAAAAATCATAGATAGAGAGACCTTGGATCCTCAAGTAGACAAATTTGTAATTGGTGGCAGATGTTACGGTATGTGCGTCAAAAACGGTATAAACCAACACCTGTTTCAAGGGTTACGATCTCCCACAGTTCACCAAACCAGGGAGCTGTTAAATACCACCGATGAAATATCAATTTTTACTTATCGTGTGATATCTCACGGCTTATCTTGGCATTTCAGATTTCCATAATATAACCATCCAGAATTTAATTGGTCAGAACGGGTGTCAGTTTAAAATTTATGCTTCTCTTTCTCTCCAGTTTCGCCAACTTTGGAGTGACCTTTCTCAACCAATAAGGTGTGATCATTTAGTCGTTCCAAAACCTGAGGAAGTGCGAGACATTTTGAAACCGTGGATTTGCAACGTTTACACTTGATATATGCCTTAGCACAAAGACGAAGGCGTACTTTACCTTTTCGGTGTGCTTCACTTGAGAAGAGAACTTCGATTTGGACCCCAAACGTATTGAAGTGATAGGTTGGAGATTGTTACATTTTTTTTTATTTTCCTTTTTTTTTGTTCTTTGTTACGTTTTCCTTTTTCTTTTTCAATGAATGACTGTGCAAGCGGTCTAACACCTTGCTGCTTTTGAGGTCACCAACTCGTTGTTATGTAGTTCAAGTGTAAATACTGTCGCTTGGGTTAAGCTACGCGTCTACATTCTGTTTTGCAATAAGCCAATTGCAACTCACGTTGAGATTTGATCAAAGTTCCATACCAATTCCCACAGTAGAAGTTACACATTAAAATTGATTTTCTTCAAATTATCATTCCTACAATTCGACATTCAGGGAAGCACACACATACCCCCTTCGAAAGCTTGACATGGAAGCGGCCACTTTCAAATGCAAAGTAGGAATAAGTCTTCCCAGGAGTGAACAGCCAAAATGTCAGTGAAATTACGAAGAGGCTACTTAATCCAGTGACGACAGCAAGATTTTCGATCGAGGAGCGAACGGCGACAAAGGAAATTGCTGGGACACACAAAAAAATCGAGAGCCGAGGGTGAACTTATTGAATGGGGCCTAGGAAGTCTCCGAATAAATTTCAAACAAGAAAACTTGTAAGACCGGTGGGGTTCGGAAGCAAAGCCCGTTGGGTGTCCATGAGGCGAAGGTTTCGAAATATCCCTGGGTGAAAAAGTAAGCGTCGTGGACCACTGTCGGCATCAGATGTTGACGTTACAACATTTATCTCTCTATTCTAGTACGCCAACTATGGAAACGTCAACAAGCTCAATATGTTGTCAAGTGGGTCCCAACTGACCTCTGCTCAGAGCACGTTGAATGAACATGATATTGCGATGCGGTTTGACCAATGAACCAGAAGCAAAAATTCCGACTTTTATCAACTGATGAACTGTCAGTCGTATGGGCAATGGGTAATCCCTTTAATTAAGTAACTGTGAAAACTAGATTGTAAGATTGCAAGAACTAAATTGAAGACATCACCCAAGGATTTAGGTCTTACTACAACCTGGCAACACCGTGACCGTAGCATGTCGAATAAGTAACCAGTATCTTGGCTTTCTTGTAGTTGACGAAATGCTACAATTAAAGGGATTGTAAAGGCAATTGATACCTCATAAAAGTTAACCTAGGAATATTTTTTTCTTTTTAATCATTATTGGTGAAAACGATATCTCAATAACATGTCCCGTTTGAAAGTTATGAACTTTCTATATCAAGAGGTACATTGCATCATGGGATCATGCAAAATAGGTGCAATTGGTTACAATTTCCTGTGTGTTTCTTCATAATTTTGACTGTCGTGAACTTTGCAATAACTAAGGAGATGCGACCTTCATTTCCACAATATGCCAGGGTAAATCTACGATCGGCCTAATCCAACTTTTCAAGCTTAAATAGGCCCTCCTATCTTAAAGAACAACAAAGAGTTATCACCCAAGCAGTCATTAAATGCTTCCTCAGCAGTAAAGTATATGATAAATGTATTTTTGAAAGAGCTGATCACCAAACTCTTTAATTAACTAATTGACAATACAATGTTTTATCAATGCATAGATATTTATATATTGGACAATCTTCCTCTATTAACGCGGACATGCAGAGGCTCAAGTAGTGCAGCTTTTGTAGACCAACCCATATGGTTGCCGGCCCAAAGATCCTACGGGGGATCGTCAGACTTTTCTCTTACAGAGTCCAAACGTTGATGAACTTCATATTCATGAGTATTCAATGACCATGTCTATTACACATGAGGTAGGCGGCGATGAATAATCGAATCGTTGCTAGGCATTTGTTACAGTTGTACTGTGTATGCACCACGGAGCGCCAGGAGGGTATTCAGCTAAATTCTTCACAGTCACTCTACACAGCTACGTGTTGATGGTAGTCGAGATTATTTAAAGCGGGATGTCCTGTCACTACTGATTTTTTTTTCAAAAGTACACCGCGGAACTAGGTATATTCTTTTAACTGTATGATGCTGAAGAGAATTACCGTACCGCGTGGTATATTCATCCAAATGTAAAATTGGTATCAACTTCAGCATGGGAAAGTGTCATTGATTATAATTAATTACAAGTGTCACAATATCAAAACAGTATGAAAACAAAATACTAGCAGAACGAATAACCTGTGAAAAAAGGACCGAAATAGGCAATCAGATGTAATCACTGTCGGGAACACAAACAGTAAAGATACAACAAAAGTACAGCGTTAGGTTAGACTGAATTTCTGCGTGTTATTGTGTTGCAGATCAAGTACAGAGAACCTGGTGACGTTGCAAATAAAAGTGCCCACTGAACACTATTAATATAAAAAACAGTCATTGTAGGAAGTTCGTTCATGCAGATATCGCGATAAGTATGAAAAATTATCTAACCTGAATTCGGGTAAATCGTCACTCCAAAAGGAGGTATTTTAGGCTGCCATTACTTATATACTGTAGTCGGTGTGATTGTTTTGAATATATTGGAAAATAATCGCAGAAGAAGGTAATTTGAAGGCCAGGTCTTTGTTGTTTTCCAGTGTGTCGTATCACGTATAACTCACTCATTCAAAATGAACAAGTCTGCCTTGTTCGGCAACCACAGGAAGACTTGCAAGCTAACGCGAATATTTTCATGGACTTCATGATCCCATAGACATAATATGATAAAGAGAAAAAATGCCCGACAACTTGCATTTGTCCAACACTACTTCACATTACACTTTGAATGTCATCTTTGGCCTTCGATAATAAATGAATGTATACAGTGGAGTCGACGAAAGCAAAACCTCCACGAGCATTTGACGTTGCAAAGCTAGATTCAACTTCTTGAACTGTTGAAAGTTAAATTGTCTAGCTGTCCCAGACACTTTTGCACAGACGGATCGCTGCCCTTGGAGGAGAACTGTGATGAATGTTCAGCAAATCCTTCAAAATACCCAAATACTAGGAGACATTCTTTTCCAAGTTGTCGCGGAGTTATCACGCAGGCTACAGTGTGACATCAAGCTATGTGTGCAAATATTTTTCAACATGCACTGACCATTGCTTTGCTATAAATGGAGTTTATTTACTACAGTTACATATGCATTCTCCGCATTGATATAGTTCGATTTCTTTGTTCAGTGACGGGATGGATGCATCTTTTCTGGAGTGCTGGAGAGCGGAACTCCAGTAGTGCCAACTATCATTTACACGCTGGCTTGAATTGAGCTTGAAGACTACTAAATCTTAGAGCCACGATCTCTTTGCGCGGAGAGTGCCAGAAAAAGCTTGAATGTACCACCAGAAATCGCCTTTTCCACGGGGTTCACACTGGCAGGCGCTCTTTCACTTTTGCAGCGTTCCCGAAAAACAAAAAAAAAATCACTTGTGGACTAACTCATTGCTTCCGGACATTCTTTTAAAGTACTGATTGAATATTTGCCGCCATCATTTTCAATAGTGTTACAGGCTTATGTAATGAGCAATTGAGAACAATGAATGATCACTTTATCCTACCAGAACGTTTGCAATGCATTAAAAAACAAACGATGGAATTGAAAGAAAAATGAAAACATATTTACTTGTAGACTAACCTTAAAACAGATATTTCCTGCAACGATCTCTTTCGATCTTGCAAGTGGACACTGCAACTTGACCAATCGATTTAACTTTTGTCACCTTATTTTCAGTCGGCAAAGCCAGCGGTCCATCCTTTTCAGTCACTTATATGACACTTAAATCACGTTCAGTTTACTCTTGCACTCTACGTGCCGACTGACCAGACATACCGGACTGAGATTCCGTAGGGGATGTCTCGACTCATGACGCCTACCTGAAGTAATTGGGAACAAACTTGACCTTAATTGACCACCCTGTGTAAGGGCTAAGAATAGATTCCCTGACCTAAACTTTTACTCGCCACGGATGGTGAAACAATTACACAAGACCTTCAGATCAATTAAGTCACGCAATCCAAACCGCTCAACCTGGCATCGTTTAACATTTCTGACGTCATATTGCTATCAACGAGGTAATATTCTATGTTTTTTTTTCTTTTATTCCGTGGTTATTTGCCGTTTTCTTCTTTCCACGCAGCTATACGTCTTTTTTTTTCTTTTCTTCTAACCATTGTGTGCACCAATTACAACCAGTGCAAATATCCTACGTGAAATTTTGTCAAAACGGTTGTCCCCCAGAGATGACAACACAAAATTACTTTCAACAGTTAATTGAACGTTTATGGTACGCAGATATGAAGACACTCCCTGGTTTAGTAACCCCTCCCCCCTCGCCCCATGTGTTAAAGTATTTCAATAGTTTGACCTACATGTTATGTGGGTCATAGGTCATCAGTAATAGCAAAAACTATAGCTGTTGTGGGGAAGAGTTTCTTTCGACTTCCACCATGAACAAATAAAAGTAATGTGTGTAGATGCCTGTGAAGATCCCACTTAGAAACTGGAGGCTGGAGATCACTAGCACTGTACCCTTACCGGGTAGTCACGTGACGATCGCACGTGTACCGGGTATATCGTATGACCATTCCACCAATTTTGCACCGCAAAAAGTTAACCTGGTGAGGTTGTGGTGATTTAAGTGTGAAATTATTAATTCACAGACACATCACATGTACATCACATATATGAGGTTGCATGGTATCGTTAACCAACGTTAAGCATTCCGTCTTTAACCGAGTTTGGATCTCCCTTTCATTCTTTCTCTAACCCGGATAGGATTTCAGTGGAGCAGTTAGGCATATGCCGTTTCACGATACAAGTCGACATCGCGTGATGGCTTGAGTCCGTTTAGAGAAAGTTCACTATTCAAAGCAGTATAGCGTAGCTATAGTATCTCTTCCGGGGGAGCAACGTAACGATATGAAAATTTCAACCATTACATTTTTTGTAGGGTGAAGTAAAAATTCAAAATGGTGCTCAATTTGAACTGACTATATCTCCAGG
>VJOZ01064231.1:4801-16082 GCA_009801055.1 Stichopus horrens
CTTGTTGAGGTGCATGAGTTTATTTAACATGGTTGGTTTAGATAATTTAGGTACTTTATTTCAGTTGACACGTGTGGTTGATGTTTGCCTTTGGATTGTAATATGTTATCTTATAGCATGTTGTAAAATTTTACGACGGTATTCTCTGTAATCATCTCGGAAAAGAGTTTGCCCACATGTCCAAAGTGTAGATAAATTGTATGTGCAGTACAAAATGCTGTGTAATACATATTTAAATTTTCAACAGCCTGTGCTTGACTGCATGCTGCGTAATTCCTTGACGATGGAAAATACAGAATGGTGATTTAGTGGAGAGGCAACAGTGGTTCAGAACCATTTTGTGTCAAAAATTTGAGAATAAAGTCACCCTCAAGGGTACAACCCTGCTATCAAAGCCATGTCTCTCTGTGAGATGAAATAATGAAAATATTACAAAATGAAATGATCTCATGAATGACTGTAAATCGATTGAGTGCAATATGTCATATTTGACTGTGGATGCCAACATGAGCAGTAATTGCTGTTGAATCTCCAACGAGGCAGTTTTCTACCGTATGCGGAAACTCTTCTTGACAGTGATTCATCCCACAGAGAGAGTGTCAAAACTGCCTCTCACATAATATTTGAACACAGAAACCTTTTAACCCCTCATCCTTATCAAAGAAAAAAAGAGAGAAAACATTAAGTATCAAACTTCAAGAGTTTGGTTTGATTGTAGTCGAGAGAGTGTGACTGTTCTTGATTCTTTACAGTTTCGAGCAGTGTAAGAAATGTCGAAGTCATGATAAAATCTTCATTGAGTGCTTGTAAAGTGATGAAATTTTCAAGTTCATATTTTTGCTGCTCATTTCAACAGTGTGTCTGCTCTGTATCGTTGCAGTAGTAATTCATCAACCTCAGCATGATAGTAGGTATAGTGTACAGGTTAGGGCTTAGACCCATATTAGTGAGATCAAACAAACAGGTGAATTATTGTTTTGGTCAGAAGGCTATAATCAGCATGTCATCTCCAAGGAAGTGTCTCGTAGAGGGAGGTGATACACTTTGAAATCTTTCACTTATTTTTCTCGAGGTCGCCATTGAAAGAAAAGGGTAGCATCGCTACATTTGTATCTGCACTGTGTAAGAAATGACTTCATGCACACTTTCCCCTTAACTCCCTTCTCAATAGACAGGACACCATGCATAGACAAAACGGATAATAAAAATGAAAAGGAGCACAATGCGTAACTGCAATGGCTGGAGTAGCCCATCACTATTTCTCTTTAACAATACAGCCGCAGAATACAACCTTCATGTAGAATATAAGTAATATTTTCCTTTTAAAATATGACTTGTAAATTGTTTTCCAGCTGTTGCTGTTTACTAAAGTATGCTTTTTGAATTTTTTATTTTTTCATATGCATTGAACATGAAAACTGCTTTTGAGAGATCTCACACACTGTTGATGGTGGCTCGAGGTTGCAACCAGACCAACCTCTCAAGTCAGATATATCGCCAATGAGAGAGAACAGATAGTCAGCCAGTCAATCTTCAGGACAAAAATTGTCCAAAAGTATATTAAGCACAATTTATGATACAGCTATCCTGACTTCTCTCCCCTATGTGGTTCATTTCAATAGACATGATCATAGTTTAGACATCTACAAGCAAATTTAGAGTGAAAGGTTCAATTTATGTGAAATAGTAAGTAATATCTAGAACGTTTAAGTAGACCCTATTTCTGATTTGTTGGATGGTTGTGGTGTTTGCATTGCCCATTGTGCCAAATGATGCATATAGTTGCTGTGGTGCAGTCACAGGCCAAAAGCAAACAAGGAGGAATTTGGAGAAATTTGAGAGAGGATGAAGATGGAAGATTGGAGGAGGAAACGATTGAAAGACCATTTTGATGTTGAAGTAACTTTGGGAGAGAATGAGCAAGATAGGGATATTAATGAGAATGTTGGGAGATCATGATGTCAAAAGTTAAGTTGTGATGGTGTCGAAAGTGTACTTTATTTGGGATCATTTGCAAAGGAGGTTGATTTTAGAGACAAAAACAAGTTGGAGGAGATGGTGCAAACAGTAAGAAATCATTGCATGTTATTGATATATTCAGTGTGATAATGCTTCAGTTTGCAAATTTGTATGTTTCTGCATATTTGCTCTTTTTGAGACAATTATGTACCAGTGGTATACACATGAAGACAAAACATTTTTGACTGCAACGTGTCTCATACATATATCTCCATTACGCTGTCTTTTTACCAGTAATGAGCATGTTCCTCTTCCTGGAAGCATAGTAGTATACTTAGTATGCTGTGTTTGTGTGGAGACAGGTAAGAGAGAAATGAGATACATATACTCACTGCCTGTTCATTGCTAATCAAAATAAAATTAAGTTATTTTCATGTTGGCCGAATGAATTTGTGATAACATCTGTGTGTTTAATCATTATTGTCCAAAATTGTTGCAAACCAGATGCACAGACATTATTTATGGTAAATCTTTGTAAGTGGCTGTTAGCGAATGCTAGGATTTTGAAACAGGCATGCAATTCTATATGTACAAGCAGATATGTGAGACTTACTAAACGTATGATTTAATCTAGGGCTTGCATGTGGCGTTAGTTATTAACTTGCATTTTGAGATACAGGAAATTTGAAGGCCACCGTGTTGATAAAGTGTTCCAACTTCCAAATCGCAGGGAAGATATAAATAGCTGGGTAAGATTACTGAGCTGCCGCATGTTTGCCAATGTTACGACTAATGGAAGTGGGTTGGTCTGCGGGCATGCTGACTTTTATTTATGCATTTGATATTCTTGTCGCTTTTCCATCGTTCATTGGCAATTCGTTGCCAATAGAGTTCTTACGTTGGATTACGTTTCAGGGATATTATCAATGGAATTTTTGTCAAAGTGTCGAATTACGGTATATTCTTCATATCTGAAAGTATTGAATGTTGACAAGTATTGCCAAACAAAACTGCTGTAGTGGAACTGCTTCGTAGCATGCAGTACTTTCACACAAGCTTTCATAATCTTGGGTTTTATGTATTTTATATGTTTAACTCCCACAGTGGAATCTAATTCCAAAAAAAATAACTACATTTTCGTAGGTTTACTCTTACATTCCTTTCACAAGATTTCAGAAATCAGTGCAATGCAATGGGTAAACATATGTGTGACTAGTATGTGGGATTTTGCATGGTGACATCTACTGAAAGACTGATTAGAATTAATTCTAACTTGGTTCTTTGTTTTTGACAAATTTCAAACTTTTGTAGTGTTACAGTTTCAGAATGCAAGATACTTAAAATCTTCAATAATTCGCTTTGAGAACCAGAGAAATAACAGAAACAGTCAATAATTGCAAAAATGAGACACTGGAAAATGGGCCACTCTGAAATGTCACAGATTGGCCTCTCGATAAAAAGAATTGCAGAACAACGAGGACAGAAATTGGAATACTGTTGTATCTGTTTATGAAAGAAATGGCGAATGTCCCAGGTGAATTCCAACCTGGTTTTAATATCTGAAAAGTAGTAAACGCTGTGTCAAAGTCACGGTGCTATAATATATCGAGTGATGTTGCAAATTTTAAGAACAAGGTTATAAAACTTCCTGCTTTGTAATTAGTACCTTTGTTAACTTGAACTTTGTCGTTTTCTTTTCAGATAACGATGTTTGCCCTCCAGAGCTGTGACATCCATATTCATGTTTGTTAAAGATACCAGGCTCTAGCCCTACCTGTGCTTTCTGAGGTAAATATAATTCACAGCGCATACTCCCTCACCTCATATAACCTATGCATTACCATATTGACCATGGTCTAGCATATTGACCATGGTCCTAGTATATCAATCAAAAAGGATGGATACTTGAAGATGGAAGTAGAATATCATAGATGCAAATTCTGTGCAGAAACTTCACTGGCAGACCAAAAGGCTGGGAATTACGTTAGGGCGCTGGCCAGATACACACACACACAAATTGCCAGATGCTAGACCATGGTCAATACGGTAATGCATAGGTTATATGAGGTGAGTACGTCGCTAGCGAATTCCCAAACCAGTAAGTTTTGGGGATTGTTTTGAACATGTGACATGTACAGTGAGTACTTAAAGCTGAGAAAAATACACTCAATCTCTGCAGGCTTTATGTCACTTGATTTTGCTTTGCTTTATTACAAACTTTATTCTCTTATCATTGTAATTTATTTCTGAGAAGAAGTTTCCTGAAAATTTGCAATCATGTGAGTGATTTCATATTAGTGAATGCCACATACGACTATAGCATTTTGACTCTCAAATACTCCTTTTTTCTTCTGTTCAATAAAAGTTTTATGAACGTATTCTTTGCAATGTTAATTATTGAAGTACTATAATTACACTGGTCAGTCAAGCTGCATGTCAGTGCAATGAACACAGAATGTGTACTCCACTCCTCACTTACATGCCTGAGCAAACAATTGCTCTCTCGTGATCTTTGTCAAGAGTGTTACTAATATTCCCCTGGCAACCTACGGCACTGCCTGACATTTACGAGATGGACGTCCCATTCTTTTACTGTTGTCCCTCAGTACTCACAGCGAGGAGTTCTTCTGTGATTTAGATCAATTGAGTTCTTTGTTTTTGACTCCGTCTGGTAGATGGGAGAGTACTGTTGTGCTGAGACAGGTAAGCGAGTAATACGTCTTGGAGATCAAGAAAGTGTGGGTTGTGGATAGTGTGGGATGGGGATAGTGTTTTATGGGAAGGGAGGGCAAGCTTGAAGTATCCTTGGGCGAGTGAAAGGTTTAGCTTTCATTAACTACCCTCTAAGCGTCATTGTTTCATGTCAGACCATAAATTAAAATGCAAACATCCAAAGATACTTTGTGATATAGTCCTTTGTAAACAACTGTGAAATAAAAGGGTAAGAACGAACATTAAGAGCTCTCTTGGCGATACTTAAAAATATTGGCTCAGCTGTTGATACTTAATTAAAGCCATGGAAAAATTGCATCTCCAAAATCATTAGGGCTGGATGTGTACATCACAATATGCTGGTACAGTGTACATTAAACCCTGCTATGTAATATGAGTCGTCGTTGTTGATGACAGCCATTAGTGGAACTGTAGCTCTCTGGATTAACATCGTCGGAAACTAGTCCAGAGATTTAGGAGGAAATAAAGAGAATTTCATAAAAAGATTTACAGATGTATTCCAAAAGTGATACAATGTATACATTAGCATTAAGATCAATCTCCTCCTCACCCCTTGAAAGAGGGAGATATGAAATCGAATATCGACGCTTGGGATTGGTACAGCTGCTACTCCGTGTGTAATTAAATCTCAAATGTTTCATTCAATGAAAATTGAAATTAATAAGCAGAGAAATGTGGTATATACTTTTAGTGGTGAAAGTTCCATTTGTGACTGAGGCTTCGCACTTCAGTTATTGTAATATCATTTCTTGCCCTTCCTTTTGATGTTGGTATTACTTTGTAGAATCAAAGCATGCGTTGTACTGCAACATTTATGCAGAGGCAGTTATCTACAGGGAGAGGGGATGTTGGAGGACTTTTACCTCCAGAAATTGGCTAGTCCCCCAAAAAATTGACCAGCCCCTCCCCCAAAAAATTGGTTGAATGATTTACATAAATAAAGTTAAGAAACTATCATTCACCTTTATTTTTTGGAAAAGTAAGCTTTTGAAACATGAGATCTCAAAATAAAGAATGCCTGGATGTCTTGAACTTGGCCCATGAAGTGTCATTTCCAGCAACTGGGAGGCTTAACTGGCAAAAAAATGTTTTTGATACACTTCAGGTCAAGGGGTGGCACTCCACTTAGATGGCACAATATAAACAAGCACCCCCCAAAGTAATGTCCCAAGAATCACATCTGGGTGATGGACAGTCCCTCACCCAAAGAATGGACCATTTGATCTCTAACACCGGTCATCCAACTTGTCCCTCACCCAAGGAATATTGCAACTGATCTCTGATACCAGTCATGAGACTAGTTGAATGACTGGTGTCAGATATCAGTTGCACTAGACTTAAATATTGCATTAATTATGACTGTTCCCAAATTTCTGTATTCTCATAAGGAAATGAGCTGATTTTATACAAAAGCATGATATACATGTCTGGACAGAGAGATTCCACAAAGTCGTTTTCCTTCTTTGTTAACTATGAAGTCAACATCATGTCACAAAATGTCCCTCACACATTTCTCAAGAAATTGTGGAACCATGAATGTAATGTTTAATCCCTCAGTCCTGTGATCATTTTGTCTAATTTCCTGTGTGCATCTCAAAACCCGATCAAATGCCCATATATCAGGTATTTAGAAGGGTGCACTTCTGTGGGAGTGATTTATGGTAAAAGTACACAAGATGCTATGTGACTGTGTGACTTCATTCAATAATGCTTTGTGATGGGACAGTCAACCTTCCTAAACCAGTGAGACACACACAAGGTGGCTAACCAGTCACCATGGCCCAACACAGACTTACATGGAAGATGCCAATTAAGAGTACTAACAACCTGACATGTTGTAATCACAAAATCAGTTCATAAATGTGACATGATGTTTAACCAGTTAACTGTGGAATTAATATATTGTAACTTTCATCCCACTGCAGAATTAATTTTTGCAAAAATGCCACTTTTTGTTTATTTCAACTTTACATCAAATTTGTCATCTCCTTCCTTTTCTTCTTTGTTTTTGAAGCAATTAAAAGCAAATGACTGTGTTTGTAATTTATTTGTGGAGGTGCTTCCATCTTTCAGAAGCTTTTTAGGTAAAATCATTCCCAAATACCCTTCCTCATACTCATTTTCTGAGTCACTGTCTGATTCGATATCGGAATCAAACAAAAGCTTCAAAGCTTCTTCGGTAGATAATCGCTTGTTTGATGTAGACACAGCCATTGTAACAGTGAAATCTGGAACGAAAATACACCCACGCGGTCCCACACTTGTAGCGGTAGCGTAGCGGTAGCCTGTGAGAAATTGCAAACAGCGCAGCATGTGCAAGAACACTTCCGGGTTCCACGTGCTTGATCAACGTCTCAGTTAGAAGACAGATATATTCGTCCTACGCATTAGTGAACAGACAGACAGGCCAGAACGTTCGCTGTGCACAGCGAACGATCTTTCCAGGGTGTATCGTTGATTGGCTGGGTGTTATATGATGTATTTTGGTGCATATATTACAAGACGGATATATCCGTCATACGCAGTAGCAGGAACTTACACCATGACGGATATATCGGTCATACGCAGTTAACTGGTTAATGGTATTTTCTTAAATTACAATGTGTGCTCCAACCTTTATAAAGTCACATGATTGGAGGACTTCAGTATGGTGATGGTCTGTTTGGGGGCATCTCTCCCTTTACAGGATGCTATTATACTCAATACCATCATTTAGATATAAAGAGTAATGATAAATGTGATGATGAAATGATGCATACGAAAGCTATAATTCATTATTCCTTGGTATGAAAACACTGAATGCTAAGATTCCAATGGCACCATTGGGTGATTTGGTTCATTAAAAATACAGTTTTTTGGTAAGTGAGGTAATAGTCGGGTGAACCTGACAGATTTTTCTAGTTGAAGAGACATCACCAGCTTTCATGTTCTTTTCAGCTCTCTCTTTTAGTTTATCATTTGAAGTTTTATTAGCATGAGTAAGAATATCCGAAAGATGTTCAGTCTGATAATATTTCATGAAGGCCTTGAAGACACTTTGGACATAGATAGTTCCCAACTCAGGCTGACGGGCACTTGAGAAACCAGGAACTGTACTTAGGCAAATGCAAAAGTCTGCATGTTCTGCATGCAAGCTACTTCCCTTTGCTGTGAGTCCTATACTTTCTGGACCATCTGCAGCTATCTCTTTATCACTGTTTGCTACTTCTGTGAAATTTTGGTACATGACTTCTTTCTCCCTCAGGCAGGAATTGATGAAAAATATCTTCGGCTTTCCAACGAGGCTCTTACAATTCTCAGGAGTAAATGATGCTTGAAGAAAGAAAAACATCAATGAACTGATCATATCTTAGAAAGATTTACTCATCAAAGCAAATCCTTGAGCTCTATTGTACTATATCATGCACGATATCAACTACAATTTTCTAAATTTTCACTACGGTAGTATTCAATTTTGCTTCAGTAGCATCCATCCAAGAACACAACATGTCACAGGAGCTACACCCTTTAGTAATTTGTTACATTTTGCAGCTCTCTCCTCACACTCCTACCCTTGATACCTCTAATTAAATCTCTCCAGCAGACAGACTCCCAAGACTCTACTAACCACAACTTCCTTTATCAACATATCAACAAGTTGCCAAACTAAGTCTGTTGTTTGAGAAAAGATAGGCACTGCAGTACAGACTTCTCACTGCACTAAGTGTAACAGGGTCCAAAATACTTTTTCACTTTCCAGTGCAACATTTCAAGAAAAAAACTAAGTGTCTGAGTAGAGGGCTGCAATTTAAATTGCAGCTCCTTGGTCTGAGAGTCTTGTGGCCTCACAAAAGGTGAGGTTCAGGTAAATCCCTGAACTTCCAAGAACACTGTATCCCTTGCCAAAATTCAACAATGAGCACAAATCTGGCAAAAAATGTCTATGGTAAGATCAACTCCTAACTCCCATAAATATCAAGTAAGACAAGGTCATATGCTTTAGATCAAATCTTTGAGACAGGCATACAAATAGCACCAGTTGTCTATTTTACTGACATATTCTCAAACACAAATAGTTAGCATCTTATGTAAAAAGAATTAAGATATTTTTAGTTGATACCACATGCTAACCATCAAAGAGTAAAGTTATAAAGTAATTTTTAAAAAGCTACTGTCATATCAGCATCATGCTGTTCTTGTAAAAAGCACTTAGGACTGTGTAGCGATTGGGTGCCCATAATGTTTAATAAGTGACATACTTGAAAACACCCACTGAAACAGACTTACAAATAGTGCCAGCATTTTACTACATTTCCTTATAAACACAAACAGGTAGCAGATTTACATAGGAACTAAGAAAAATTGTCAGACTTTTCAGTTACAGTATTACAATTTCTCTACATCAATGAAGTACAATTTTGATGAAATCTTTAAAAAGTTCCGATCATGTCAGCATGTTAGTACCTACAATCTTGAACAAAATTGTTGGGACACTTTCTTGTGTGTTGCAAATATAATACTGTACTAAATTTTTGGTGACAGGACAACATGAAACCCTGCGACCCTTCCAATGTTGCGTTATAGGAGTGAATGTACACTTTGAACAGTATTCCTATAGCCAACATTGAAATGGGGAGCAGGGTGTCCCAAGGAATTTTGTCAAAGATTATTGCTTCACACTCACAGCAGAAAAGGTCTTTGCAACATAGGATATACACATTCCACGTAATTTGGTCTGTTTTTAGCAAAAATAGGTTGATACACAAGCAAATTTAAACTTTTCACGTGATACATCAACATCATGATGAAATTTCTTTTGAATGACTCCCTACTTTAGTGGGACCATATGCAGTAATTCTACAGGTAGAAGTGTTACGAAGCACTGTCCCTTTGACGCAGAAAAATTGTGCTGTAGAGATAACATTCCAAAGTCAGGTGGATGTTCAATGGCTTCTGAGACAGGGGACTCAGGTTTTTTTCCATGGGAGGGGGGAGGAGATTGTAATGGATTGGATTTAAACTTTCAATGACTGACAATTTGATGGATCGTGTGCAAGTCATCCTACTTTGCTACAAGCTGCAGACGTCACAGAGGCTTTGAACTGACTTACAGATGAGATCCTTGATGCTGTACTTTTTTCCATCTGATGTGATGAAATTTTTCCCATCTCCATGGGAACAAACAAAGCAGATGAAGCAATCTCTGTGTTGTTTCTTTGACATCTGTGCCACAAGCTCTTCAGTCTCCTTATAAGTATAATTGTGAGCTTCACATTCTTCAAATTTCAACTCTTTACATAGTTTCTTCAGATTTTCTAAAATGAGTAATAAGGGAATCAAAGCAACTGAGTGACATCTTATCTTGCAGGCAATATTTATTAATACAATGAGACAAAAATCTACTCAGAAGCTTGACTTTTAATTGGCAATTATAAGCATTACAAAGGCTTCAAAAAAAAATCTACAGAGATTCAAATGAAAAGTAAACTGGATGGAAAATGGAATATTGACATTGTACTTTGATAATTAAATGTATGATGAGATGTTTTATGGGTAAGGTAGATAGGAAGGGGGGGGGATTGGGATTGGACTGATGTTGAGTTTAAGAGGAGTCACTGAAATTGAATTCATGTAATTGACTTTTATGAGAGTTCAAACTGAAACCAAAAAATAACACACNNCAGCAGTCAAGTCTTCCAATTTCCACAACCTAGTGTAGTATTAAAAAGGTAGAGGGAAGTTACCTCTAACAACTTAACATGTTTTGAAAAAGAATAATTGGATGTAAAATTGTGAGAAAAATCAATGATAAAGTGGATGCCTACTCCTATTTGTAAATTTCTCCCTTCAAAGTTTGAAACTCATATAGTCTAAAATATTGAGAACATGACAATATTTACATCTTTTATTTTTATTCTTTCTCAAATATGTCTGTAATTCAATGACTGAATTAAAGGGAAGATACCTACTTGTAAAAAAGAATTATCATACATTTCTTTTAGCATATAATATTGGAAAACTTTTTCCATGTTAACAGAAAGCATACTGTGTATAAACACAAATGTAAAAACAATGTAACCTAGTCAATACCATTATCCATAAGGAAGAAGTAACCTATGACTGCCCTACTTTCAATTTTGATGGGAGAATGCCTGCATAAGTTTTGAAAGTTTGGCCTGGAAATAGAGTAGAGAGTAACAATTCCTACTGTCTTACCGAACATACACATTACTGTAAATCTATGCGCAGTAAAGAAGTCATCTACAATGAGAGTGCCCTTAGTATGAAGACCAAGATAAACCTACTGACAAATGATCTTCTTAGAGTGATGAAGAATGTGTTTCTTGACCTACCTAACCATGAATGAGAAATAACTGATGGACACTTCATGAATAAGATGGAAAACAGTGGCCTTATTTTTAAAGTTTATTGTAGAGCAAAGAATATATGATAGCAATGATAGAGATGGGACAGTTCCAATGTTGACTAGACCTAAAGCGTGGGAATGTGAAAGATGCAATAAGGGAGAAGATAGCAAGCAGTACAACTGGTTCAGAAATGTAGACAATAGCTAGGAAGCTGTAGTGTTTGTCAAAGCAGGGAACTGAGC
>VJOZ01064264.1:1603-13996 GCA_009801055.1 Stichopus horrens
AACTATGGCAAGTTGTATAGATACCAACGTATTATGTACCAACAGTACCCAGGTATTGGGGTACCCGGCGAAAACACTACAGTAGATGACACATCAAGATCAATTATTGCAGCAGCTGACTTAAGCCTACAATACATCGCTCAGATGTCAACATGCTGATCATCATGAAGTATCTTATACTTACAGTACATGGCTCTTTGAGAGCTCCATAGCAACAGATCAAAACCAAAGATTCCTATCAAGATTTGAATGTTACTGTTGGTGCTGTTATTTTTTTTTATAATATTGTGTCATGTTTTGTTAGGTCACTTTTGTTTTTACATTACAGCCTATATCTACTACTATTCTGTATCAGCACAGTGTGCATCTGCAATTACAGTAGCTTTCCATACAGTAGTTTTCTTTCCATTACTTCCAACACATGAGTTTGCTCACAATTTATTAACATCCCATCATTTTCAAGCAAATATATTTACCTAAATTAACCTTGAGTGCATTTTTAGTGAAAGAAGATCAAATTGTGGATTTCATGTAGATTATGGATGTTGTATTTATATGTACTGTATGTTTCCATACAATTTCTTTGCAATTTATTGTGGTTATGTATACACCCCAACACGTTTTGCTCAACCTTGCATGGTAATGCCGATGACACTAACCTTTAATACAGAATGAGATTCCTGAGAAATTCTTCATTCTCCAGTCCTTCTTCCCTTTCTTGCTAGCAATGCACCACTAGTAGTTTTTGCTCAAAGAATATTGTGGCAAATTTGCTAGTTTGAAAATGTTCAATTTTTTTTTCCAAAGGAAAAGCCACAGCATATGTATGTGAACCCCACTGCATATGCATGTGTACTCCCTTATTTTGAGATTGGCAGGTCTGAATAATATTGACAGAGTATCAAATACTTCAAAAGAATACCACAAAATACCTTTGAGGAGTGCAAACTTTGTTTTACTTCCATGTTGTGCTTTTTTTTTGTGTTTTATCATTCTTGTTCCAAAGTTTTGTTTGGTCTTTTTTATGAGGAGTATGACTGCTCTTTCTGTTGTTTCATTTCATTTGGGTTGTAAATTTTGCAAGTGGTTTCATCGAAGGGTGAGTATGTATACACATACTATTGTTAAAGTGTTTGGTGACGGCATTTGCTGACCCATAGTCCAGTACTCGCAACCTTGCACTCCTTCACATGCATGTAACATACTGTTTGCTTTGCTCCTCATGTTTTGTGTCATCCCTCACTTTATTTTCTTTATCTTTACTACCATGTAGGTGCTGTGGAGCCTCTGCCACTGTCCCTTAACCAGGGAGTTCTCCCAAAAGAGGGAGTTCCCCAAAATGAAGGGGATTCGCTAAACCAGAGTGAGGAAAAGGGATCACTTTATCATCTAGCAGTTGAGGTAAGTAACCTTATCCAGCTTGCAACCGCTGAAGCTTACAAATATCTCAATACAGATGTGAGTGTCTTAAGGTATGGTACATTCACATATAGGGACAATGGGTCAACATTTTTGTGCCATCATTAATAGTTCTGCACTAACATATGCTATGCAATTTTTACCAAGGTAATTTAGGTAATCACTTTTTGGTTCCTTGTGTGAACTAAAGGAACCTATGCAGTCAAATCGGCTTGTGTGTGTGTATTTGATGTCATTGAAATGTGAGGTATGTTCCACCATAACTCAATAATCCAGCGCTAAGTTTTTCTCAAAATTGGGGTGTACATGTATAATTTTGAGTAGATGTCCCCTATTGTTTGTGGTGGTCATATCTTGCATATTAATGAGTGAGCAGGGCTTAATTTCACAACTGGAATGCAAACTACAGTATGTGACAGGATAACTCAATAGAGTGCTCGATTATTCTCAAACTTGGTGTGTTCATGTATAATATTGAGTAGATGTGCTCAATTGTTTTTGTGCCTCTTCTTGCATATTAATGAGTGGGTATGAGTAGACTCCAGCAGTTCCTTCCAGGGCGTGCTGTCAGAATTGGGTGGACTTTAAACGGGCATAGATATGATAAGTGTTATTGCAATTTGCAGAATGTCATTTTTAGGGCTTGAACTGAAAGATTCACAGCTGTTTGTGCTATGTAAAATGAATGAAATGTAACTATATATTGTAGGAGTCATCATCTTCAATTCAGTGCATGAATTGAAATTGCTTCTTTGATATTTATGAACTCCAGCATATCATTTTACAGTATGTATTTTCCAAGCACAACGAACCATGGTGCTCTTGGGCTTTTGTGAAATCATGCAAAATACTTTTTCTCTTACAGATTGTATGTACATTGTAACACTGTTGCTGGTTGGTCGCATTAGTGCTGTGGAAGTGGTTCCATCTCGGTGGTTGTCATGTTTGGGGTCCACTGTCCAAAATGGGCCATGTGGGCCATTTTACAACATCATCAGTGAGGTTTCATGGTCAGAAATGGGCCACATGGGCTATTGTACAAAATATTGCAAAATGCTCCTTTTACTTCATAATTTACATTTCTGTACATCTGTGCAAGGAACCATTTTGCCTCTGGGCTCTTGTTAATTGAATAATTTAAAGGCAGTAACTTATCATCCTAGACTATACTTTTGGCTCCCAGGAAGCAAAATTCTCAACTGTTTCTTAAGTTACGGGACTCTTTGATCGACAGCAAATTTGAAAGATGTGCAGTAGCTTGTATTACACAGTGTACACAAGGAGCCATTGTTTTGATTACACACGTGAAGGAAATTTAGACAGGTTGTGGGAGGGACTACACATAAGTGGTTGGGAGAATTGAAACTTTGGGATGATGAGTTTCTGTCTTTAAGGAACAATTTAATCATGTAACTTCACCTTCAGTACTTCAGTACTTCCAAATGCAACATATTTGTAATGCAATTGCTCTCATAGAAAAGGGGGGTTTGACATAGCACAGCTAGAAAAATTGCATTGTGAGACATTTCCTCTGATGTAGGCTAATCAGTGGCTAGAATACTTAAATTCTTTGTACAGAGTTGCCAGGGTATACATGAACCACCTGAAACCTGCTTTTATTATACTGCAGTTGTTTTGTTTATCCAAGATTTGCCTTTTTGAAGGTTGTTTGTCAGTAACATACAAATACATATAAAAAAACATGTAGTATATAGTAGGGAGTGACCTGTACTACCATAAGTTAGCATGAAAAAATGTATTTACCACACACAGGCAAAGTACACCACAAAATGCTCACTAGTGAAATGACTGCAGTGTAGATAGGCAAGATGGACTAACACTGTAAAGGATGGTTAAAGATCGGGACTGGAAGCTGAGATACCTTATATACCTCTTCTGTTCTGCTGCAGCCACTTGCAAGCTGCAGCAAATGCTTTGGAACAGTGTTCAAAAAGTTGTATCCCACTGCATCTATACCCCTTGATGCCTAGCTTTTGTAGCACAAGTGTGCCTTAGCTTTGCCTAATGTATGGTGAAGTCTGCTTGCAGAAAACATTTTAGGCTATTTGTCCATTAATAGACTATAGGCCATGTAGTTGAAAAGTTTTCAGTGCTGAATTTTGTCCCACCTCAGGGGAGGACCTAAATCAGTCATAAAACTATGTCTTAATTATTAACTAGTATTGACTGGTCTGGACAATTCCACATGCAAAAGTTTCACATTTTAGAGAAGAGTGGGAAAATGAACCAAAGTTGAAGCAAAAAAAAAAAGGATGCATTTTGACCAATCAAATTCACTGAAGGCATTTGGGTAAGTCGCACTATTTTCAACCGGTCAGAAAGCACATGTATACTGTAATTTGATACATCCCTTTGAGATTCTACTGCACTGCTGATATTAGTTGTCACATTGTTTTCTTTTAACAGATACATGAGAAGTGGCTACATGAAACTCCTGCAGAGAATGGAAGCACGGAAGGCCAGGACAGTAATGAGAAGAAACTGCCTGATGTTGCTGTCAGTGGCAGGTAAAGAAACTGATTATTGAGATAGTCACTGTTGATCAAATAAACCAAATGTATATCCATCAGTTGAGACTCCCAATCAGATCTGCTGTTTATTGAAAATATTTAGCCTCATGTGGGGAAGTTGATGCCTATTCCTGTAGTAGACAATTCATAAGACAGTATCTTGAGTCAAGGAAGTCCAACGTATCTCATGGGTGAAAACTGGAACATGGTTACCCAGTGACAGTTACATGCTTTTAGTGATGACTAACTTAAAGGATAGTTCAGCAAAGTTCACCACCAAGGATGTGATGGTCTATGAAAGCTGAATCCGCCAAATGTCTGTTCAAATCTGGACAGCACAGACTTTGTTCAAAGTGGACATAAGTAATCACATAACATTGTCAAAATATTCATAATTGCCTACAATTTGTAGGGTGCATGAAAGAGCAGTAGTAATATTGTACAGACAATACCTGAGCAAAGCATAGCCTACACAATTTTAGGTGCTGTTTCCATCTGTCAAGCAGTCACTGATGGACTATGAAAGTCTGTCAAAAGTGAAGGCAATGCTACAAAGTGTATGTTTGCAAAGTAGTTTTCATAACTTGACGGATACTAAAGACATTTCAGTGTAATAAAACAATCTTTTAACTGTCGTAACACATCTGTATTGAAAATTGGTGTTGCCTCTCCGGATTAAAAGTGATACAGGTAAAGTTTAACAGATAACCTTTCTGATGATGAGAATGGCCAAATGGATAATGTATTCCCTGAAAATGTACACAGCCTTTCATCACTGTAACATTGGTGATGTGATTTCAGTTTATTCACCCTTTTGTTGGAGACAGATGCATGCACCTTTGATGTGGTCTATACTAGAAGATAGCAAAGAACATGGCAATTCAGTTGTCTTTCTTTTCATAGCCGTTTCAGTGTGCCATTTTTTATTCCTTGCCGAAAGCAGGCAAGGAATCTTTGTGATGGTGATTTTGGTTCAGTGTTTGTGTGTATAACAGCAATCTCGTTATCGCTCTTGTTTTGGAAGGGAAGGTACGAGATTGATGAAATTTGTTGGGTGGGAAGGACATTTAAAGATCTCGGCTGGGATTGTTTTTGGTGTGGGTCAAAGGTCATATGAGGTCACCAGCAGCCAGTACATAGACAAAGTATGTTTGCAATATCTCAGAAAGCATGTGTTGCTTGAACTTAAAACTTATAGGGTATGTGTTCCCTTAAGTGTGTTACTGGCATTCAAAGACCAGCAATACTTTGAAATGTTTGATAAACTTCATTTAGTTTTGGTCTTATAAATATGTATGCTCCTTTATGTGGTGGGTTCAGTTTGCATAAACTAGCAAAGCTGCACCAAACTCATTTCTGCAAACTGTCAACAAGGACAGAAAAAGAATGAAAGTTTAAAAGAATGAAGATGACATTAAAACCTTTGGATGAATTTAAGAATGTTTGTTTATAAGTTCAATACCATACAATACAAGTACCAGAGAGAATTGAGGTTGATGTAAACTTGTGCTGAGATCCATTTTAACAATTTTTTTTTTTCTGAATGACATTACATGAACTGGTGGGGCTATTTTCACTAAAAATATGCAGTTGCATGGTGATCGTAATTTTTCATTATTCTCTAGTGAGAAGACGTCTGCCCCAACAGCCAAGGGTAAGACACCTAGTAAGAAGTCCAGCAAGAAGAAGCTCATGAAACCGCTCTGGAAATGTGTTCCACCACCTGATGACTATACACCACACCCGTCAGCTGAGGAAATCTTAGCCAAACAGCTAATCAGTGGTGAAAAATTTGATCCTGATGAAACACCTGCAGAAAAGAAAGAAAGAGAAAAGACAAGACTGGCTAGAAAAAGATTACTTGCGTTTGCACAAGGTCAAAGGTCACCTGTTGTTACACATGACAGAGATGAGCATCAAAGTGGTAAACAGCAGACTTTACCAGTGAATATTTCTGAGAAATCAAGGAAGAGGATTCTACTTAAAAGGAACTTTCCAACAAAGGATAAAAATGATAAGACAGATAAAAAAGAAGAAAGTCCATCAAATAATGAGAATTTAGTTGATCAAAGTAAAGATGCTATAAAGGAAAGTGTGGAAGCTAATCTTGATGGGGCCTCTGAAAAGAAGCCAAAAGTTGACTCTCTTCTTAATTTTGCAGAACGATTAAGTGAAATACGAGCAAAGATCCCTAAAACAAAGTTTGTTAAATCTGATTTGTTCCATCCAGCCAAATTAAATGAAGGTTTACTTAATTTTAGTAGTAAGGTATGCATAACAGATGATAGTACTTCTCAGGGTGATAAAACTCTCTCTGATGAGAGCAGCAAGAATGAAACAGAAGAAGTGAAAGAAGAAAAAGGGATAGAAAATGATGATACTAAAGAAGATGAAATTGAAAATAAGGATGAGGATGATCAGACTGATGCTGAGTATCAAGCAGAGTTAGAAAAGTTCAATGCAGAATTGCTAGAACGAATGTGTAAAGAGCAATCATTAGGTGAACCATCTAAACTCCAAACAGTGGAGGAAGGGTTTGTTGCTGTGTTAAAGCAAGATTTAAAGACAACACTATCGTGGCCTGAAGTAATGATTCAAAAGACCAAAACAGAGCCAGTACTGTCATTTAGTGTCAACCCATTGAAGTTTGAATTCAAGACAAAAAAGTCTGAAGAAGATGGTAATGATAAGGAGATTTCAGGAAAGAGACGTAAGAAAAAGAGATCAAAAAAGAAAAAGAGAAAGAAGAGTAAAAAGAAAAAGAAGAAAGACCAGTCCAAAGAGAAAGGCAAGGGTCCACGAGAAGCTTCATCTTCTGCTGCAAGTAAAACTGAAAAGGGAGACATGAAAGAAGATGAATTATCACAGACACGAAAGGAAGATTCAGGGAGGAAAAGAAAACACTCAAGCAATCACAGAGGGGATGATTCTTCAGATGATGAAAGACACAGTAGGAAGTACAAGGACAATTCTGATTACTCTGACTATGATAGGGGACGGAGTAGACATCGCAGTGGTCATAGTAGGTCAAACAGTCGTTCGTCTGACAGAGATAGTAGATCAAGGTACAGTAAGAGAAGAAGAAGAAGTCGCAGCTGGTCTCATCATGACTATCATCGTCGTTCCCATCATAGTCGGAGTTATTCCAGGTCACCCCGTTACTCTAGGTCAAGGACAAGAAGCTATACAAGGAGTCGAAGCAGAAGTTACTCCCGAAGAAGCTACTCCAGAAGTAGAAGCAGGTCTTGGTCAAAGGACAGATACAGATCTCGAACAAGGACTAGAAGTCGTTCTCCTTCTAGATCACGATCATACTTAAGGCCAGCAAAGACTAAACCAAATGCTGTGAAAGGTGGTGGTGATGCTGCTTCTGGCCCTGGCAATAAGATGAAGGAATGGGTCCGGAAAGCATTGAAAGAATCTAAGGCAACAGATCCTAGTCTCAAAACAGCAAAACCTGCCATCACTGTTGTTCCAAAGCCAAAGGAGAAAATCAGTGATCTGATTGAAAATTTGGAGAACTGTAAGGATGCTACTCAGGAAACCCTAGGTGAGGGAAAGGGAGTTGTTTTGACTCAGAGTAATACTGGAAAAACACATATTACTGGCAAAACAGTTGTAGAACTTGAGAAACCTAAAGCTAATGGCAGCAAGAAGAATAATACAGAAGTATCAGGAGACAGTGTTGGCAATAAAAATGAGGCAACAGATGTGAATAAAGAAAAAGATGATGGTATGATGACCATGGACCCAGCTGAACTTGAAAAATATAGAGATTTACAGGAAAAGGCTCGTCGTCATGTTCAGCAGCAAATGTTGCAGGCACAAGGCATTGTACCCAGCACTTCAGAGGAAGATACTGAGATGGATACAACTCAGTTTGTTCAAGAACAGCCCCTATCACAAGAACAACAACTCCTGCAATACATGTCTGCAGCAGCAGGAACAGGAACTCAAGGTGAAATACAACAAGATGCCACTAGACCACAAGGCTTTATTGGTCCAATCCATCCTGGTATGCAGGGACAACTTCCTGAACAGTCTCAGGTGATTGTTACCCCACAGACGTCTTTGGCAGAGCAACTTGGTTTACGTCTTCAGGGTGTGGGACAAGGTCAGACACTTGTTCAAGTCTCTCAGACAGGAGGTCCAGCAGCCACACAACTTCTCCGTCTTCCTTTATCAGGTCATTTTGCCCATTCTCAGTTAGGACTTTTACAGATGCCTTCTAGTCTTGATGTTAAGACATCTACAGCTCCTTCACCATCTCCAGATCCAGCAACATCTCCTTCCGCTAGCCAACTTCTTAGATTAGCCTCACCCATGGAAGGCAATCCTGGTTTAATTGCAATGCCAGGGTCTTCACAGCTTGTCTCTGGAGTTCAGATACCCAGCTCAATGGCCTTAGCACAGTCAAATCCTGGTAGTCCAGCCATATTCCGCCTCCCAAATGGCATGTTAGTGCAAGCTGCTGCACCAAGACCTACCTTAACACCATCTCCAGTTTCAACTGGGATTACCTCTGCACCAAGGTTAGTAAGATTACCCAATGGTGGAATGGCTATAGTCCAGGGTACGCCAAGGCTACCAACAGCTGCTGCCATTGGTCAAAATTTACCATTGATCAGGCAAACACTACCTCTCGCAGGTACGCCTGGACCTTCTGTGGTCCAGAGACTTCCAGGAATGCAAGTGCTGCCAGGTGCAATGGCTGGTGGAGCTGCAGGTATGCCCACAGTCCCAGGACTTGCAACCATGCAAGGGGTTTCTGCTCTCCCAGGTTTGTCTGCAGCAGCAGGTATGTCTACAATACCAGGTATGTCTGCAGTGCCAGGAATGTCTGCAATACCGGGTATATCTGCAATGCCAGGGTTGTCTGGAGTACCAGGTATGTCTGCAGTTCCAGGCATGTCTGCTCTTCCTAGTGGTATGAGGTTAGTTTCCCCACAATTGATGCCAAGATTTTTATCTCAGTCAATGATACCAAGACCTGGTTTGCAACTTCTTGGTGGCCAACAGATGGTAAGAGCACCTGCACCTGGTGTTGCATCTCTTCTGGGAAAACCACTTATCAAATCAGCAGAAGCTAAGGGGTCCCCAGCCCCATAAAACGTTTTCATGACTGTTGCTGATGAGAGTGATGTCAGTCATTTAGTGTACCTCAGTGATCATTGGGCTACTTTTTCTAATGTGATGTACACAGAGAATGTTTGGAATAATGTACCTACCCAAAGAACCTAATGCAGACTAACCATCAGAAGCTTCGAAGAGTTCTTTCTTCATTTTAATTTAGAAATTACGAGTTTGTTTAGTGCAGACCAGTTTCGATTTTTAAAGTTTGAATTTTCTATGTTAGTTCAAGGTGCAATTTTTCTCATTCATTACTTCAAGTAGTTTATAGTGTGTATAAATGAACTTTTCACAATTTATTTCACACAGACTATTAAATACCTGCAACTTCTATTTGTTGATGAAAGCCTAATGTTGATAATCTTAGATCTTAAGCAACTATGCTTTCACTTTGTCTTTTGGGGAAAAAATGGAGGACATGAAAGGATGGGGCAAGGAAAAGCAAGGTTGATGGATATCATAGTGGGAAGGATAGATGCTTGTTTTCTGCAACAGCCTATTACACCAACCTGTGTCTAAATGTATTAAAGTATGGACGATATTTTTAACAAGGAGACAGATATGTTACTTGTAGCATTCTAACTTGTATTTCATGTACTGCAGTATTCTTGTAGCAAGTACCCCCTAATACTAATCTTCCTGTATTTCCGTTCACATTTAAGGTAGAATGTGTACAAGGCACAGTGAAAGTAACCCATTCCATTCAATATTGCATATCCATAGTTTCAGAAGCTAAGAAAACAAATTTGAAGCTAGAGCAAATTCACTGGGCAACCTTCCTTCACCCCTGTTCATTCAACTACAAAAAGGAAAATTTTGTAAAGGTTAACAACTCTGTGTGTATGTCAGAGTTTGCACACATACTTGCTGCAATCAATCCTTGAATTAACTAGGATTGTGTACTGAATCACTTTAGTGGATAGGTTCATCTTCCTCATGTTCATGTTATTCTTTCTTTTTTCTTTTTTAACACTGTGAATGTTAATTGTAAATGGAAACAGCTTGATTAAATTTTGCTAAGGATTACAAAACAATACAAACCTCTCAAAGTCCCAGATAAATGGAAACATATCTTTGAATGAAATATGCTTTCTGCCTTTTCCTTCTTTGATGACATACCTTTTAATTTTGTTATTGTCAAAGATGCAGCAAAGAAGGTTCTATGATGTATGGTGTGAAGGTTAGTTCTATTTAGAGAAATTCTTGGCTTTACTGTCTGGTTTACATCTTGTGTGGTTTCTATATTGATGGTGTAGTGATTCTCATATGGGTGGACCAATATCAAAACTGAAGTGTTTGATTGCTGGTTGATCGTAATGATATGTTGCACTCGCTAAAAAAGAAAAAAATAATAGAAAAGGTCATGTTCTTTGAATCAAGGCTGTTTGCTCATCCCACCATTGTACTCAAGTTTATCAGTAGATTGACAGTTTTTAGGTTTAGTCCCGGAGCTGCTTGCTGCAATAGTTGTAGTTTAGAGATCACTTGATTGATCTCTGTTTCATCAAGGCAATTTGAAAACCATTTTTCTGACTTTATTTTTTATGTAACTGGTTTAATCGAGCAGTTTCTCTTGTAATTATTGTCATCATATTGAAATGTTTGTGTGAATTTCTGTAGACTTTGGTTTCTGTCAAAACTGATTCAACTTATGCAGTAACTGGCAAACTGCAATTGTCCAAACATGATTGCTCTTGCACAAGAAAGTGCCAATAAAATTTTCATCTGAAGACTATTTGTCATAAAATAACTTCTGTCCAATGTTGTTAATTTTTTGCAGGTATCGCCTTTAATTTTGGACGTGATATCTTACAGTGGTCTGTTCCTTTAACTTCAAAAATTGGTTCAAGAACCAGACCCTCAATGAAGATGATCCGAATTGTTTTTCATAGATATCAATGGTCCTTTGGACAGTACAGCGCGGCTCGAGAAGTTACAGTTGTTTAACGTTCAGACTAGTTGGAAGCCTTTAATTAGCAGAAAATCCTTGTTGTTTTCTATACCTTGTTGAACAATGTATTCTACGGTAAATGAAGAAAATCCCAGAACTTACTGACTACGGAAAGGTGTTTTTCAATCTCTGTATTCCCACCATTACAGGAGATGTTGCCTTTTGTTTTTCTTAATGTCGAAATTTGTATGTGCTAAACGAAATGGTGGCGCTTGATACGTTGGTATCGATACATAAATAGGTGATATCAGTTGGGGTCATGAAGGTTAAAATGTTGGCTTTCACTGATGTTTACAAAAATAACAGTAGGCTATGTGAGTGTGATTACTATAAGAGTTTGTTTCTAGCTCATGGCCGTCCGTCATGGTCGGTGCAGAAGGTTGGAGATCCTTGTACCTAGGCCTTCAGAATTTTTGTCGTCAATTATTTAGTCATTCGACTTTTGTGCTTCACTTGTCAAAAGTTGCGCAGCAATTAACTGATAAATTTTGAAAATTTGTAGGATACATCAATTTTTTGTTTGCCTCAGGTGAAAACTCATAAACGTTCAACTTACAACACATTCTACGTGTTAAGTTTGAAGTGGGACTGTTCCTCTTCAACATTTTACGTGGACACCTCACAATATAAAAGGCGGATGGGGTGTTCAGATGTCACACCTGACACCTGATCTCAAATACAGGGCGTATTGGCAGGAGCTAGTAACTCCATGGTTTGACTGAGCATGTGGATCATCACAGCAGGAGGTGATGAAACAACTAAGACAATAAGGTTTCCAACCTTTGTTAAAAAAGTTTGTGTGGTTGAAATTGGCAAAGGCAGATATTACAAAGTTCAATGAACGATATAGAGCTGGCCTGCAGTGGCATGATGTACAATGGGTAGAAAGACGCAAGAACGTAGAATTTTTTCGACTTTCAAGCAGGTTATCTAGCAAACATAAATTTCAAACTGAAGATATCGCCACCATGCATAAAACAATAATGTAATTACAAAATAAGGCAAATTGGTCCAGAAAAATGGGCACAGGGAGGAGTAAGGATCATGAAGTGAAAAGAAGTAAGATGAAAAAACCCACAACAAAATATTAAGGACAGTTTCCATCACAGAAAAAAAGGCAAATATATCCTACTGACAGCATTTCCAGAGCAGTAGGCCCTACTTGTTGAGACCGTAAAGGGCTATTTTCGGTGAAAAGGTCGTCAACTGCGGTAATAGTGAAAGAGTTTTTACAAGATAACATACAAACGTGAAATTTACAGTAAAATATGTTCAGATACGAAATCTAACGGCGATTTAACATTAAATTCCACTTTTAAACGAAAAATTCGGTTGAGTATGAAGCAATTTAACAAAATATCA